>PVKU01007962.1:0-79600 GCA_004027475.1 Anoura caudifer
GGAAGGAAGGAAGGAAGGGAGGGGCAGGCTAGGAAATGCTCTACAACACTACACAGTCAGAAACCAGTTTGGTGCTGTGTGGTTTTCTTCCTCCCTCTCTACTTTCCTCCCTTCCTTCCTTCCTCCTACCTATCCGAGGACTCACCTGTCCATGTGTCCACCCATCTCTCAGTCTACCCATTTGTCTGCCCTTTCCTTCCCTTCCTTCTCCATTGGCCCCCACTGGGCTGAGGACTGGGATTCTGGGCTGGTTCCTGCAGCCCTGGGATGAAGCAGCGTGTCCCTGAAATTGGTGTGCGCAGCCTCCTTCCACTCCTGTGAGTGGGGCTCCAGCCTGGACAACTCTCCCTTGCAGAGAGGGCCCCCAAGAGCCCCTAGCTGGCCTTAGGAGCACCAGCCAGAGTGTACAGCCGGTTCCTCCCAGAGGCAGGGCCCTGTGGCTCTTGGCCTGCTCAGCTGTCTTCAGAGGGTGGAGGGGGGACTTCCAGGGACCATTTCCCCCCAGTAACCCGCAGAAACACCAGTTCCCTTTTCGACCTCTGCCCCACTTCCTGGCCAACTGTCCAGCCTCTCACAAAACTTGTCTTATCTGGTCTCATCTCAGGCCCCAGGAGAGAGGCCTGTCAACTCCAAACATCAGCAGAGCCTCCAGGAAATCACCTATCGTGGCTGAAAGTAGCCCTCAGAGGTCCTGCAGAGTCACAGGAAGCAATTGGGGTGTTGGCAGATGCGGTGTACAGAGCAGGCCTTGCTGTCCTGCACGGCCCCCAGCGAGGGGCTCATTCCAGGAAGCAGTTGCCTTGAACAGTCTTTCCAGTTCCAACTTTTGTCTCATGCTCAGAGCCAGTCAGCAAGCCCCAGGGCCTCCGTGGAAGTCTCCAAGTCAGTCCTGGGGCTGGCTGGGATGCCTCAGGGCCCCTGTGCTCTGGGTGGCCTCCCAGCCAGTTTCAGCAGACGCTGGGCTTGCAGGGCAACCTGGCTCAGCTCGTGGAGCTAAGAAGTAAAGCGGGACCCTAGGGCACCCATTGGCCCTGCCAGGGCCTCACCTCAGCAAGCCGGCCTCCACGGCCACCCTACACATGCCTCTCACCAGGGAGCAGAAGCCTGGCAGCCCCCACAGGGGAGTTGGGGACCAAGGGGCGGCTGCAGCCCGCAGGCTGGCTGCGATTCAGACGTTCCTGCGAGCTCACCTGCCCATCTACCCTCAGCCCGCCTGAGTCTCTGGAGCAGGAAAAAATAAATAAATGAGACCAAAAAAAAGGATCCTATCAGATGCCAAAAGTGAAGATAACACGGGAGGAAGTTTATTTTGGTGAGGAAATCCCTAAATGCTGTTGAAACTATGCTTGGAATTGCTAATTAGCACTTGGGGGCTTTGAAGGAAGCGCAGGCTCCCAGTGTGCCCCCCTCCGCTGCCAGGTTTCCTTGCACTTAATCACTTATCTGCAGGAAACGGCTCAGGCGCTGCCCAGAGCAGGCTGTGACTCATGCCTGGGCAGCCGGACAATTGTCACAGTGGGGATCGCCTTTCCAGGGCAGTGGCTTAGGCTCAGTAGCTGGGCTGGATGGCCACAGGTTCCCAGAGAGGTGGGGAGAGAATGTTCTGGAAGGTTTGCCTGGGTCATGGCAGGGGGAGCTGTCCCTGGAGTGCCCAGCCGCCAGCCCCAACACACCCAGAATCCACCCTGACTCAGGCACCAAGAATGTGTGTGACTCACCCAATGAAGGGGAGGGGAATGGCTAGGAAGCAAGGGTCAGGTGTCGCCCCTGGGCCCTGAGACACCTGTGTGTGGCCTGACCTATGAGTGTGTGGCAGCTGGTGCTTCCAAATGCTCCGTCTGCCTGGAAACGTGCATTTTCCTGCAGGCCCTGTCACAGAGCCCTGGACACAGGAAGAAAGGCCCGTTTCTGGAGACAAGACTTAGGATCGAGGGCTCTGATGTCCCGGCCCTCTGACTCTGGCAAGAAAGGCCGTCAGGAAAGGCCCTCAGGAACGCCCGACTGGAGGAAGGCAGACTTGGCCTCTGGGGCAGCCGGGGCCGAGAGCCGAGAGGTGGCCCCCTGCCCCAAGCCAGGCCAGGCAGTGCTGAGAGGCACTGGGGTCTAACTGTGCAGTGGCCATGCATTAGCTCAAGGCCTCCCCTCTGCTTTCGACAAGGCCCCTGGACGGACGGCCCCCGTCGTATCGGAGCTTGTGCGGCTGGACTGAGACCCTTGCACATCAGCCCTTGCTCTTCCTGCAGACCTCGAAGCCCAGTTTCGGCCAGGAACAGTCCATCCTCCTCGTCCAGAGTGACACACGGGCTCGGGGGCCACAGGCCAGGCCTGTGCGAGCCCAGCAAGTAGAAACAGGAGCACCCAGGAGCTTGTGGGTGGGGTCCCCCGTAACCGACGCTGAGCCACCTGCCTGCAGCCCTGGTGTCTTCTCTTGGGGACCCGCACCTGCGTGCATGCCAGCCATGTGTAAGAGGCCGCACTTTTTATGTTATTGCTCTTCTAAAAATGCGGCTTCTGCTGTTCTCCCCTCCCTGGCATCCCACCCCACCTCCAAAACCAGGAGTGGAAGAGCAGGTTGCAGTGGTAGGGTGCAAACCACAGGGCCTGTGGAGGACATGGAGGATCTTCACTTCCCCTCCTCCTGGCTGCTGTGCTTGGAATCCCCACATTCCGCCCCGGCCTCCATAGGCCCAGCAGAACCGTCGCGTTTGAGGGTTTTCCAGCACCCTGCCTCCCAAGTCCAAATTTCCCTGTAGAAGATAAAATCTCTTCAAACTCCCAAATTATCATTCTGTCTTGTTTTCCTCCATTTTGTGGTGTAAGTTGATTTTCCACGACTGGCCCCATCAGGAGGGGGACCGATAAGCTGTTCAGCAGATCCCATGGGGCCCAGGTAACCCCAGACAGGTTCTGAGGCACAGGGTGGGAGCCCTTCCAGAGTGGCTGGCAGGTCTTCTGCCCCCCAAGGGGACTGTGCTCCCCTGGGTGCCAGGGGTGGGTAGGTGTCGCTGCAACCGGGCACCTGGGCTGGGGGCGGCCAGCACACCAGGCGCCGGCACGCAGAGTGTCCGCCAGGTGCACAAGTGCCCTCGGCCTTTCCGAGCAGCTGAGATGTTCTGCAGCAGGGTCTGGGCCCACGTGTCCTGGGATGCGTTTCTCATCTCCTCCTTTGAAAGCTGACTCAGTGCTAGGCTGTGTTTGTCTCATTTCAGTGACAGAAATTCATTCATGGAGGGCGACCAGAGCTCTGCAGAAGACAGCGCAGTGCAGGCCAGGGACAGCTGGACAGCGGTCAGCAAAGGCCTCCTGGAGGGGGTGACAGTGGACCCAGCTCCGGGGAGGGAGGAAGAGGACAGTTCGGGGATACCCTGTGATGATGGTACAGGCGGGGGCTGAGACCAGGCATGGCCCCTTTGGTGACAGGATGCTCAAGTGTCCCCAGTGACAGCATAAGGCTCTGCTCCCTGGCCCCTCCGGCGGTCTGAGTGGCCCTGGGCATGTGGCTGGAGCTACACTGGCCTTGCACTGGCCTGACGCCAATCCCTGTTCACCCCTCACCTCCTTCTAGACAGACCTTCCCTCCTACCCTTCCTACCTGGGGGGTCACCCAGCCCCACCCCGAACTGAGCCTGGGCCCAGCCTCCCAAAGTCACATTTGGCCAGTGGGCAACCCCACACGCCACCCCAGGGTGACTGACGGTGCAACACGGAGGTTCGAAACGGGGGTGCTCGGGGAAAACACAGAAGTGCGGGTGTGGCGGTTTGCTCAGGCCGCTGTAGCGCAGAGCCACAGATTCGGGGCCTCAACAACTGACCTTCACTCCCCACAGCTCTGGAGACCGGAAGTCCAAGATCTGGGAGGCCGGTGGGGTGGGGTTCTCAGCGACGGCCCACGTCCTGGTTGTGGCCCATGTGACTTTCCTCGGTGCACATGACGGAGAGCCTGTTGCCCCCTCCTCTTCTTACAAGACCACCAGTCCTACCTGCAAGACCTCCTAAAGCCTCCGCCTCCTAATACTACACCATTTGGGGTCAGGGCTTCCACATGTGAGTTTGGGGTGAGGCACAAACACCTTGAATGACACCATGTCTTTGCTCCAGGGATGTGCGATAGAAAGACAATCACTGTCCTCTGTATGGAAAAGTGGAGGTTTTAGGGGAAACATGGGTCCTCTTTAGTGGGGACATTGAGGCAGAGATGTGAGGGGACTTGCAGGAGTCCCAGAGTTAGCCGATGGCAGAGGAGGGGACCAGGAGTGAGGTCATTCAGCCTGGGAGGTCAGAGACTGAAGATATCTAGCACTTTGCTTTCTGGGCAAAAGGTAGGATTGCTCTTCTCCTCCCCCTTAAAGTCGGGGTGGCCATGTGACTAGCTTGGCTGATGAGATGTGAGCAGCACATGCATCTGGTCTTGGTGACGGGTGATGGCAGAGGGACCTTCCAGCCCCTGGGTGTCTGGAGCATTCCTTGATCAGGCCCCCGTTCTACCTCAGACATGGCACCGAGAAAAGGAAGTCTTTGTTATTTTAAGCCAAGAGTCAGCAACCTATAACTTGCGGGCCCAATTTGGTTTGCCACCAATTTTTTGTAAATGAAGTTTTATTGGAACACATTCATGTTCTGTCCAAAGCTGCTTTGGTGCCACGGTAACTGCTGAGGAGCTGCATGACCCACAAAGCCTAAAATACCGATGAACCGGCCCTGTATGGAAACTGCCTGCCGACACTGCTTTAAGATGTCGAGGTCTGGGGGACTGTTTGTCACCGAAGCATGGCCCAGCGCATGCTGACCAGCATACTTTCCAGTTGTGCTCACCACTCTGGACATCGTGTCCTGTGCTGGAACCTGTTCGAATACTCCGTGCTTGCTGGGCATCGCAGGCTGCTGCAGTCTGTTTCCACTGGCCGGTTGCTGAGTGTCCACTCTAGTCACCATTTTGTACACAAAAAAGGAAGGCTGAGGGAGCTAACGGACAGCTCTGAAGTTACCTGGGGCTTCACCACACCCAGACCCCACGTTAAAATGGTCACCGAGTGTTTTTAAGGGGTGTCCGCCTTGGCGAAGGCAGGATGCTGAGCCAGGTCAGGAAAACCATGGGCCTCTCTCTACCCTCAGCCCTTTCGTTTAGTTAAGAAGAGAGATAAAAAGAGAAGCCCATTCACCCTAGGGGGAGTGGGAAGTGGTGGCGTCTGGCTTCCCCACTTGGCCCAGCTCCTCTTCCACTTCCTGTGTTTGCTCTCAGCGGCCCCCACCGCCCGGGCTCCCATGGCTGCTGGAGGGACCAGCTGTGAAGGGCTCCACTGCCCTGCCTGTCTCTGGGCCTCGATTTCCCCACCCCTCCACGTGCACTCTCAACGCATGGGAGCCGCAGAGTCAACCCCGGTAGACACCAGGCTGGGGCCCCCTTCTCTGGCTTCCCCAGACACGGAAGTTGCCAGGATGAAATCAGGGGTCCTGCCAGGAGGAGGGGTGTGGGCCATTTGGGAATGCCTGGGAGAGGGGCCAGCCCTTGGCCCACTCTGCAGCCCTGCCCTGCCTTCTTTGGTGCCCCTTCCCCAGATTTCCTACCTCACTTTCCTAGGGCAGTTCGGACCGGCCTGAGAGTGGGAGTCCTCCCGACCCCGAAAGGTGGTGGGACGTTTGGACAGCTGCAGAACCTGCCTGCCGGCTATCTCTAGCGACAAGCTGACTTTTCTTGGATGGACCTCTCAGGCTTACGTAACACACTTGCAAGTCAAGAACCCAAGACACGTTATCAACAACCCAGGAGGAGGTTGTGAAACACTGCTATGAAGAAATCTTTCCATTGAGAAAAATCCCCCTTGTGCTCACTCTCTTGGTGCCTCAGCATGTCATTAGGGGGTGGGGTCTGAAACTTGAGAAGGGACCCCCAGGGCTCCAGAGCCCACTGCCCTCTGCTGGCTCCTGTAGTGACCCTAGCGCTGGAGACGGAACATGATCCTCTCTTTTGCCCTCCAGGTCAGTTGCTGCCGACCTCTGCTCCAGCAGCCACTGTGTGCCAGGCCCAGCGCTAGGCCCCTGCACTCCTAATTTGACTGGGCGCTCCATGATGGCGGGGGTGGGGGGGGGGCTGCATTTTCTTACACTCCTGCTTGGCTAAATGCAAAAGTAGACACCATGCCCCTCCCCCACAACAGCTGACTGTTCGAAAAATAACTCAAGATGGGCTCCAAGAGTGTGTTTTTTAAACCATTTGCTGTATCACAAGAGGAAATGAGGGTCTCATCCTGCGGGGAGGTGAGGCCAGCATTCCACGTGGCCATTTCCCTTCTAAGAGAAACGTGTGGGGCTCCGGGCCTTTCCTCGGCCACACTGTCATCTGGGGCCCCAGGAATCTGAAAATCAGAGGGCCGGGGCTGGGGCGGGGCAGGTCACAGCCGGAGGGGCAAACAGCCCTTGTAGAAGCGTCCTGGCTGGGGTGGGGGTCCTTGCCCACACAAATGCGTCTTTCACTGAAAACCCGAAACCCATGAAAACCCCAAAAGATGAAATTGTGTGGGTCTGGGCCACAGCTACAGAGTCAGGCTGTGCAGCCGAGGGGCCCCAGCCTCGGAGGGAACTCAATGAATATGTCAGGGAACTGAAAACAGATGATTTCAATCAGCAGGGGAAAAAAATGACTTCATGGCCACAGTTGACTGAAGGAGGCGTGTTTGGCTGCCAGGCCCTGCCCTCGAGGCACTTCTAGAAAGCATGCCTGTTGCTTAGCCCCTGGCCCAGGTCTTCCCTGCGAGGGGCCTGCGCTGTGCGGGCCGCAGGAGGGCCAGGATGGGAGGCCAGCCGCCCGCAGGGACAGTGATAACCCAGCGCTCCCTGCCCCCAGCTTCCTCTCCCCATCCACTTTCATGAATGGCCCAGCTTCCCAGACAGCCGATTGGCTGAGCTGCCACCACAAGGCCCAATCAGCGGCTGCAGAGCTCCGGGCTCTGAGTGAGGCCTCGGTCGCCAGCCGCAGCCATGAATGGGCAGCCTCTGCAGGCAGCTGCTGCCTACCTTGTGGAGCCCCCTCTCCAGGGTGAGAAGGAGGAGGGGATTTTTTAAAAATTTCTCTGACCACTGGGGTTCTGATACAATTGTGTCATTCTGAGGCTTGGCTGCGGCTCCTGACAATAGCCCTTGGGCTTCCCTGCTTGGTCACTGTTGACATTCAAGATCTTGCGACAGGGAAAGGGCTTGTGTGGTTAGAAACGCATTGCTTTGCCTGCTGTCCAGTCTGACTCTGGTCCCAGGGAAAGCACCACAGCCCTCCAGCGTGAGCAGGCCGACTTCAGGGGACAAAGGCAGGGGTCGGGAAGAGGCTGGACTCTTTCCAGGCCAGCGCAGGGGGCTCCTGCCCTGTGCAAACTGCCTGGATCTTCTGCAGACTGGAGGGGCTGGCTCTCCCCTCCCTGTCCCCTCACCCCCATCACCGGCCTTCTCCTAGCTGCAGGAGGGGGGTTGGGGGGCAGGGGAGCATGCATGTGGGGCTGGGGCCGCATGGGGGAAGCCAGCCATTCAGCTGCATATCCTGTTAAGTGGGAAAACTTGTTCTGTTTGCTGACGTTATAAAGAAGGCATGTGTTTACAAATGCTTGTTGGGGAGAGCGTGGTGAATGGGCCTGCTTCCGGCCTCCCCTCCCCAGACGAAGTGCTTGTGTGGCTGACTCGGTGGGGCCTGCCCTTTATGGGAAGACGCCCTCGTTTAGGGAAACCAGGCTTGGCAGAACTCTAACACTGTGCAGGGAGCTCTCTTGGAAGGTGGGCTGAGGCCACACCAGGAAGGCCTTAGGTGCCAGAGTGAACTCTGGCTCCCCATGGAAGGCTGGTGAGCTTGGAAGTGGTGTTTCTCCCCTCCTGAGGGACTTCTCTCCTAGTCCGTCCCCTGCACCTGGCTGGCTGATCACCTCAGGAGCTATAGCGTTAGCACTGTGCAAACTGCTTCCAGGGACCCCTGGTGATTCCTCATGATGAGCCACCCCCAGAGTGCTGAGTCACCCCCATTTTAAAGATGAGAAAACCGAGGTTCAGAGTCATCTGGAAAGCTCCCCACACTCTGGAAGTGGCAAGCCCGGCCCACAGACCCAGCTCTGCCTCCCAGCAGAGGTGAAGTGCCCTCCCACAACGCCACCTGCCACAGGATGACACGAAGGCTGAGTAACAAAACACGGGGCGCTGAGCCCCAGACCTGGCACGGCTGCAGCCATCAGGATCCTAACAGCTGCGGGATGCGTCTGTGCCCCGTTCCTGAGAGCCAGGCTCTGACCTCTGTCTGGGCAGGTGGGGAAGGGGTGGCAGGAGCCCAGGAATGCACAGCCAGCGCCGGGCCTGAGGGGTTCTGTGGGTCCCCGATGTCACGGCTCTTTCGGCCAGCTGTTGGCCGTCTGTTTTTACCTTCTTGCTCAGCGTTTCATAAACGTGTTGGTCTTGG
Source organism: Anoura caudifer (assembly GCA_004027475.1). Taxonomy (NCBI): domain Eukaryota; kingdom Metazoa; phylum Chordata; class Mammalia; order Chiroptera; family Phyllostomidae; genus Anoura; species Anoura caudifer. The sequence continues at coordinate 8,426 of PVKU01007962.1, forward strand.
GCCGTTTGCGTCTGGAAAGTTCCAGAGCATGCCAACGGGATGTTGCTGTCATGGGTCTCGTTGAGCGATAACCACTGCATCAGAAATTGAAGTGGAAAACATCTAAAACACAAGAATATACAAGTACACACTCCACTAGCTGTCAGAGTGACGATGTCACCCCCTGTCCTCAACCCCTGGAAAACACCCCCACACACCCGTGAGGGAAGGGAGAGAAAAGGCAATCCACGTGCTTGTTTACCATGAAAGTAGCTCTGAGCTCTCGGCCCTCCGGAGCACGCCCCTGAGAGCTGCTGTTTCCGTCTGCAGAGAGAAGTTCGAGGCTGCTGGTTTCCTTGCGGCTGGGCCTGACCACGTGACACCTGGCTGAGAAGGGGCTGTGGGCAGCCCTCTGTGGCGTCTCAGGGCTGCCGTATGCATGGAACCCACGTGGAAGGAGCTGGCCAGACACGGGCGGCGTGACAGCTCTGTGAGTGAGGGGCAGTGACCACGTGATGTCTCGGAAAGCAAACAGCACACTCTCCCCTTCCTTGCCCACTCCCGCAACACAGGCGAGGATGTGAGTTGGCCGGACCTTGTAGACCAAGGGTGGCCCTCAAAGGGTGGGGGACCTGGGTCACTAGTCCCATCCTGCCTCCACGTCAGTCCCGGTGACCTACCTGAGCCCCCTCTAGGAAAGGAAAATGAATGACCCTGTTTAAGCTACAAGGTTTTGGGGTCTCCTTGCCGAACCTGAACCCTCATCAGCCCAGTGATCAGTTTGACATCGTCCTGGACTTTCTGATTTCATTATGTTCACTGGGAGATGGATGAACTACTCCGTGGTGGAATGCATGCCCTTGAGAAGTGTTGAACCTTCAGCTTAAGAGTTGGTGGAACACCCAGTGACCAAAGACCAAAGTAGGGTCCATAGCGTAAAGCTGGCTGTGAGGCCGAGCGAGGAACTGGTGAACTTGTGGGCACCTCTGGCTGTACCTCAGCCTGGGCACCCTGCCCTGCCCTTGCTTTCCTCAGGAGATTTGCTGGGGATGGAGGAGAGTGTCTCCAAGCGAGCCCAGGAGCCCATGGGAGAGGCCATTGCTCTGGTCTCTGGCCAGGGGAAGCTGGCACGTGCATTGGAGGGACCTCGGGCCTTTTCCCCGGGGCCAAGGGAGACTTGGGAGCCTGCAGAGGCAGCTGTGGGGTGAGAGAGCCGGGCCTGACACGCACCCACAGCCCCAGGCCAGCGGGTTTGACTTGGCCGAGGGACGGCCGTCTGGCTCCCTGAGTCTCCCAGCCAGCAGCACCTGGCTGTCTGCGGGCACGGAGAATGCTGACGTGGTGCTTGTCAGGGCAATCGTTAGATACATGCTGGTGTGCGCGTGTGAGGGTCCCGAGTCGGTTTTCAGAAACGAAACCCCGCATGGAGCTATAATGCACAGAGGACGGTAGACCCACGGTTCCTAAGAAGCCCTGCTGCCACTCGGCTTTGCCCACGGAGAGCGGCCTTCTAGCCGAAAGGTGGCGCGGGCAGATGGGTGAGGCAGGGCTTCTGGCCCCCGAGAGCATGTTGGAGAAGCCTGGAGACTCTGGTGGGCACAGGAAGTCTCAGACGCTGCCGGCACCCGCACCGCCCGCCCCCCCAGGAGACCCAGTAGGGAGGGGAGGGGTCCAGGGAGCCTCGGGTCTGGGAAGAGGCTATGGAGGGGAGCATTGGGTGTGGATCTGGGAGCTTGGGCAGGGCCAGGCGGTGGGAACGGCAAAAGGAAGACCCCAGGGTGGGGGTACGCTGTTCATCACCATGGCCTGGAAACTGGTGCGGTTGTCTCACCGTCTCCCAGGCTGAAGTTCCTGGAAACTGGGACCAGATCCTGCATGGAAGGCCCTCCCCCCGCCCCCAACAGACCTCCAAGCAGCACACGGTGCTATCGAACTTGTCACACTGGCAGTGGGGGCCAAGCGGACAGGTCAGGAGGTGAGGCGTGTCCCAGAAGGGCTGGCACGGAGTCCTTCCCCAGAGGCTGTGACACTGCTCTCGGTTCCGGGGTGGCCAAGGCGGGGACAGAGGCCTGTGTTGCCAGTTCGCAACGAGGCCGGGGTTTCTGGAAGAACCTGGCCTTTCCTGCCTGAACTCCTCCTGTCTTTTCCATTTATTGGGATATCATTGCCGTGAATCACACAGCAGCCTTGCCCTTGAGGAGCCCGGAGTCTGCAAGAAGAGGGAGATGGGAGCATAGCCATTGGGGAGGGGGGCTAGGGAAGAAGGGCTCACATCCGGTGGGGCCGTCACAGTGGATCACCACGCACTGGGTCAGTCAGTGCACCCGAAATGTGTGGAGGTCAGAAGGCCAAGAGCCGGGTGTTGGCCAGGTAGGGGAGAGGCCGTCTGGGCCTTCTCTCCCAGCTCCGGGTAGGTTCCCACAGTCCTTGGCTTGCGGCCACGTCACTCCAGTCTCTGCCTCTGTCTTCACGTGGACTTCTCCTCTGTGCGTCTCTCTGTGTCCACTTCTTCTGAGGATGCCTGTCTTTGGATTTGTGGCCCACCTGAATGCAGGATCATCTCATCGTGAGAGCCTTACTTTACAACAGCAAAGACCCTTTCCCTAAGTAAGTTCACGTCCATAGCCTCGGGTGGACATGTCTTTCTGGGGGAGGCCGTCACTCATCCTCTGCAGGGCGCTAAGAGGGAGAGGAGAGGTGGAGGGCAATGCGGGAAGGTTTCCCAGGGGAGGGGGTGCCAACTGGGTCTTGAGGGCAGCCCCTGCTGGGTGGAAGTGGAGCCCAGACAAGAGGCAGAGGAGGCACGGAGGGGCTTGGCCTCAACTGGCAGGAAGAAGGTGGGAATCGGGGGGCAGGGTGCCCGAGTGCATCGGGGTGAGGCTGGGAGGGCCAGGTGTGCTGTCCTGGAGCATCCTCCTACAGACAGCAGGAGCGGGCGGGTTCTTCTAGGGCAGGAGCAGGAGCACGCCCTTCCAGCTGGGGAGGAGCCATGAGTGAACCGGCTACTTCACTGGACGCCAGGACACTGGGCCCATCCTGGGAGTGAGTCCACATGTGTGCCGACAAGGGGCGGGGTGGAGGGAGGCTGGAGCCTCAAGGTGGTGCCTGGGGAGACCCTAGAGGCAGCCTAAGATGCCTACATGGGATGCGGTGTGAAATTGGGTTTGTCTGCTGTGTCCCCGCCAAAAAAGGTGGTTCCCGAGGACCACATGGGTTCCCAAACTCAGTGCTCTGTTCCCCTGGGCACCAGCAGCAAGTCCCAGGGCTGATTTCATTTGCACGGCGGCCTTTGCCTCCAGGCCTGGCCTGTGCTTGGCCGGCCAGGACCTCCTGGGAGCGCCCACACTCCCCACAGTTTGTCTGTCCCGAGGACACCCCTCTAGGCCCTGATTAGGACAGTGGGGCTCTCAGGGCCATGGGCCGGGGCACCCCACCACCCAGACTCTGCTGGGGCCTTGCCTGGGGCCAGGAGCCAACTTCTGGCTCCTTGAGGAACAACAGGAGCCCTCAGCACCCCAACATGGGGAGGCTGAGGCTTTCCCAGCGGGCCACCACTGAGCCACCAGGACCCAGGCTGGTTCTCACCGTCTCGGCCGCTGGCACTGCCTGGGGCCAGCTGGACTCCAGTCCCACCCAGAGATAGGGGGTGACGTGATACAGTCACAGCTTTGTATTCAGTGTCCTGTCAGAGTCTGGGTGCACGGAGGAAGGGGGCGGACTCGGCCCTGGTGACACAGCAGGCCCACACTTGTCAGGTCCATCTGTCCCTGACTGAGGCTCCTCATCTGGGCAACAGAGCCACCACCTCTGCTGCAGGTTGGTGGAAGAGACAAGTGAGAATGCCAGTCCGAGCCGAGCCTGGGTGGGGCCCCCACTGTGGCCAGCCCCTGAGCTTTGGGTGGGATAATGAGGGCAGATGTGACCCAGGGCACTTTGTTCTGGGGGTGCTGGAGCCCCCTGCAGAGCGCCATTCTTATTCGCGTTCCCTTCCCTGCTGGCAGCCAGAGCTCCCCCTGGTTCTCTGCCATCAGGGAGGGATGGTGTTCAGAGGGAAGGGGGGCTCCCTGGCCACCAGAGGAAGGCTGTGCACCCCTCTCCGAGCCCCAAGACACCACAAGGGCCTCCGGGACTCGGGCAGCGAGGCCCGCGGTCTCCATCTCTCCTCATTTCTCAGGGCCACACGGAAGCCAGCGTGCTGCCAGCAAAGGTCCTCAAAGCGGGGGCGGTGGGAGCACCCACACTTCTCTGGAGCATGTTTGGGCATCAGACAATAGAGAAACAGATGTGCCTGGGCTGGGCCAGCCCCTCACCAGGGGACCCTGTGCGCTGGGGCGGGAGCCGGGACTGCGTGTTAGGGTTGGGGGAGTTCTTGCTGCCTCTGGGTCTCTCCACCTCTCTGTTTCTCTGTGTCTCTCCCTCTGTCTCCTTCTCTCTGTTTATCTCTCTCTTCCTCTCTCTCCATCTCTCTCTGTCCCTTTTTTTTTCTGCCTCCCCTCCTGTCCTCTGGGGACAGAGCTGCAGCTGCCAGGCCCTTTCAGTGGGAGGCCCGGGAAGCGTGGGCCCCTCCGGGGTGCCTGGTTCAGGGCCTAGTTCACGTTCCTGGTAAATCAATGGTGAGTGCCAGGGCTGTGGGCACCCAGTGGGGCTCAGGGGCTACAGGACGAGCAGGAGGACCCAGGGCCGACCTCCTGAGACCCTGGGGCAGGGTCAGTGGCATGGGTGGCCCTGCCATCAGGTGGGCCCCCTCAGCTGTGGGAACTGCCCTAGGGGCTGGGCAGCGTGGGGGCTGCACTGGGAGGAGGAGCACCACCTCCAGAGTCCAGAGGCCGGGGTGCTGCCCCATGGGCTCCCAAGTGACTTCACCCCTGTGAGCCTTAGTTTCCCTGGACCCCGAGTGATGCCTGTGGCTGTGGATGAGCCACCCACAGTGGACTCAGCCCTCGATGGCAGCCCCCAGGACACGTGGAGAGCACGGCCCAGGGTGCTGGGCTGGGCCGGAGGTTCCTGGCCCCTGACTCAGTCGGTTCACGAGCGCATCAAGCCCAGCTGCACCCGGTGTGGCTGAGCCGAGAGGATCGCCACCCTGCAGAAAGGAAAACAAAAATACTTTCAGTGTTTGAAGCATGAGGACACCAGGGCCACACTCTGGGGAACAGGAGCAAGACAGAAGAACCAGAGATGGGGGTGGTGGGAGGAGACAGGATGCTGAGGTGGAGGAGCGTGATCGGGGTTCAGATGCAGATCAAAACCCAAAGAAAGGCTCTCGGGTTCCTTAACCCCATAGCTAGGGGAGGGCAGCTCTGGCAAGAGAACATTCCAGAAAATGGCGGCCTTCTAGGGAGGCAAGCCAGCTCTGCACACACAGGCAGCCCCATGGGAAGAGTCTCGGTGGGCACAGACTGGCCATGGGGGGAGGGGAAGACTGGCTCGTGTGCCCACCTGGGGTCCATTCTGCCTGCCGTCCCCTCGGCTTCTCTTGCCCTTGCTGGCTCTGCTCTGTCCCTGCTGGCCTCCTGCTAGTGTGGGGGGCATGCCAAACTCCTCCACATTTCAGGGCCTCCCACCTCCCTCTGCTCTTTGGGGCTGGCCTTTATCACCAGAGAGGCGGCCCCAGGCCGCCCACCCTCTATCCACTGCCTGTGTTCACTCACCTGTACAGTCATAATGAAGTAGTGCAGATGGGGTGGGGGCTTTGGTGACAGAAATGTACGGTCTCCAGAAGTCCAAAAAATCCAGGTGTTGGTAGGGCTGGTTCCTCCGGAGACCTCCCTCCTGGGTGTGCAGATGGCCGTCCCCTCCCTGTGTCCCCACATGGTCCTCCCTCAGTGAGTGTCTGCCCCCTGACCTCCTCTCTTTCTGAGGGCACTGGTCCTGTGGGATTAGGATCCACCTGTGACCTCACTTCAACTTGATGGCCTCTGCAGAGCCTGCGTCGAAATACAGCCCTACCCTCTGCTTGCAGGGGCAGGACGGCCACCTGGGAGTTTGGGGGCACGACTCAGCCCCCACCGCCTCTCTTGTCTTGTTTTCAGGACTTCGCACTCTTGGGGCGCTGGGTGTGGTTTCATAGTCTGTCTCCCCCACTACGGTGCTGGGCCCGTGAGGACGCGCCCCCTGTTCGCTGGCTCACTGGAGCCACGTGGCAGACGGCGGCCAAATGGCTGACAGATCTGGGATGTGATCTGCAGACACACATGTGTGTCACTGGCCGATGGGGTGGCCAGGGTTTCGAAAGCCCCTCCATGGGCTGGCCACTGGGGCAGCCAGAGCTCCTGGCTCAGCTGGTGCGCCGACGCTCTGGTTTGTGGGGTAGCTGCCTGGAGGCGCAGACAACCCACTGCCTGAAGGACCTGGAGGCTCTGGGTGATGTTCGAGTTGTCAGCACCTCGGGTATCTCCGCTGCTCCTTTCAAACAGGCAGCTTCAGCCAGGCTCCCTTCTCCGGGTCAGGGGCCTTCTTTCTCAGATTACTGATTTTACCCATTTCCCAAGTGAATTGCTCACCAGCCTTCATCGGGCAGATTCTGCTGATTCTGCTAAAGGGGCTCACCAGGCACTGGGGCAGTTTGAAATCTTTGAAGGCAAGGGTGGCTTTCGAGGCGCTGCCTGGGGACAGAGGCCCTGTCTCTTCCTCCCTGTGCAGGGGTCAGAGGCTCAGATGAAGCTGGGCTCGTTCGGCTCCAGACCCCACGGCGGCCCCAGTGGTCAGCTCCTTCAGAGGCTTTGGAGAGGGTGGCAGCAGTAGAAGGGACAGATGCACAAGGAAAAGGACCAGAAGGCAGATTGTAAAAGGACCAAGAATGCAATTTGCTCCAGGATGCGCCCTGCCATCCTGCCGCTCATCCCGAGTACCGGAATTCTGCGGAAGAGCTGGGAGCTGGCCCTTGACCTGCGCCTGCAGCTCGCACTCCTCACGTGTGCCCAGGATGGGGATGTGGCAACTACTTAGAGAGCACACCCAGGCTAGGTGCCCTTGCTCCTGAAGTCTGGGATTCACAGACAGGACACCAGGCTCAGAGAGGGCAAGAGAGTTGCCCAGGGTCACACAGCAGCAGCGTAAGTGCCCAGGGCTGTCTGATGCCCACATTTCCTGCTGGATCCCAGACATGGGCGTACTGCTGGGATGGAGACCCCTGCCTGGGATGGCCTCTGGTCTGGTCTGCCGTGCCTCTCATCCCCCATTTGAAGCGGGGCTCCCAACTGGCCCCAGGTTCTAACTTTTGGAGTGGGGTCTGATCCTCCTTCCTGCACCCCCCTCTGAGGAGCATCATGGAGGGTGCATTTGGGCCCTAGGAGGTTGGGCATCTGTGATCTGAAGGCACGTGGACTCTGACCTCTCCCACTCTGGCCTGGCCAACCCTCCCTCCTCCTACCCCAGCTCCCCAGCTTCACCCTGTTCTGAAGCCCAGGCCTCCTGCTGGGCGTCCCTGTCAGGCCTTGGGTTTCACTCCTTCCAATTCCTGACCCAGGGACCTCCCCACCCACTCCCTCAGACCCCAGGACCTTGTCCTGGGCCCTCCTCCCAGAAGACCTCAGGGGCCAGAAGTAGAAGCTCACAGCAGGGCCAGGTGGGGAGTCCAGAGGCCCCTGCAGGGCAGTGCTGGGGCAAGGGCACTGGGCAGGTGTGAGGGGGGTGTTGAGGAGGAGGACGAAGCCCAGGTTCCACAGGGATCTAGACCTGCTTTGTGGCTTTCTTTGCTGATCTGAGCATTTAACTTGCCATCAGCTGGGGGCCCAAGAGCTTTCATGGTGGGACATTTAGAAAATAGGGGGAAAGAGAGGGATGCAGAGTGACACCGATCCTGAGCCCCCCGGCCCCCTCTCGAGGTCCCAGGCTGGGCCTGCGTGCAAACCCTGGCTCCCCTCCCTGGCAGCGTGGCCTGGAAGCCCCTTCTCCGCAAGCCTCAGTCTCCGCAAGCCAAGCACCCATCTGTCCAGTGGGGGTGCTGGAGGCAAGCTCCTCCTGCCTGCCTCCCTGGCACCCCATCCTGCTCAGCTCCCTCCCCCACATCTAGGATCCCCTGCCCCGGACTTCATGCTCCTGCTAGCACCCCCGGTCTCTCTCTCTGTTGGATGGGTCCCTTTGGCCACAGACTGCCCAGATCCCACCCACTGAGGGTCCCTTCCTCACCTCCTCACCCCCTCCACCTGCCTCCACTTCTCTGCTCATTGGCCGTCCTGCACCCACTCCAGTCTACCTGCCTGCCCTCCCTGCAAAAGGCCCTCATCAGTGGGGACAGCCACCTCTGTGTTGTCAAATCCAATGGCCACTTCTCCATCTCCCATGTCCTGAGCAGAGGAAGTGCCCCCAGGAGGCCACTCCCCACTTCCAGCACTTTCTTCTCCTGGCTTCTCCCCACTCCCTTATTTTCCCTCTTTCTTGCCGGCTGCTCCCCCGGAGGTCCCCAAAGGGCCAGGATGTAGGTGCCACTCTGGGGCTGGGGTCACGCCAAGCCTGAAACATGCAGGACCCTGACCCCTGGGACTTCGGTCCCAGGGTCCCTTGGGGTCCCTCGCAGTTTGGTCCTAGGCTTCTGCTCCTTTCTCTGGACCCTTCTTCCAGGGTGATCTCATCAGTTCCCATGGATTTAAATATCCTGATGCTGATGACTTCCAAATTTGTCTCGGTAGCTGTGACCTCTCCTACGAACTTCGACCCTCATATCCGGCAGCCACTTCACATTTCACTTTGGGGTCTCCAAGACATGTCAAACAGGTCACAGCCAAGCTGGACCCCTGGGTTTCCTCCGCAGTCCTTTTGCAGCCATCCCACCTCGTCTTCCCTGTCTCAGCAAACCCTGCTGGCTCCGTCCAGAAGCCTCCACTCCACCCCGAGCCTCTGCATTCTCCTGGCCTCTCCCCTCCGTCCCCATGACCAGGAGTTTACCACAGGCCCTGAGCAGCCCATCTCTGAGGATCCTGCACATCTTGCCATTTTTACCACCTTGGCCCAGAGAGGTACCTGGCCACACAGCCCAGTGAGACTTCTCAGAGGAAAAGGGGAGGGGACTCTGCTGGTGAGTGGCAGGGGTAGGTGGGAGCTACTCTACCAGGAAGAGGCAGAGGGACCTGGAGTAGTGCAGGGGCACACAGGACAAATCGATCCCCCCAGTCCCATCCCCAGAATGGTTTCCCACCAAGTCCTGAGGCCCTGGGCCCCGGATGAAGCCCGTCTGCTGGAAGCAGGGGAGAAATTGAGAGAGCTGAGACTCAGGGGCTTCCCCAACGCACAGAGGCGTGGCCCTTGGACTTGGTAGGCAGTGTGATCAGCGAGAGGAAAGCTGTTCTCATTTTCCTGGGAACGCCTTGGAGGTCAGGTCAGGGGGGACACGACTGCCCTCCTGACACAGGAGTGTGGCTGCCTCCCCAGTTTGACAGATGGGGAAATCGAGGTACAGAGTCTCAGCTGCAAGCCAGCCAGATGTCCACCAGCCCTGCCCACTGCACCCACTGCCTCCCTTCCTGACCCCGCACCCCCCCCACCTGATCCCAGAAGCCGCCAGCAGCACAGAGGCACCGTGAAGGGAGAGGGCAGTGCCCTGTCCCTCCTGGGGGCCCCCCTCAGAGCACAGCAGAGTTCTCCAGGGGACTGTCACCAAATGGAGGTCCTACCTCCACAGGGATGGCCCTGTGGGACTCACACAGCCTCCCCAGACACCCGCAAGGAGTTCGGGGCTGTCCAGCTGGTCCCCACCCTGGCAGCTCGGGGCTCCTCCAGGTCCCACCCTCATCCTTGTCTCCCTCTGCGGGGCACTCAAAGCACGGCTGCCTCTGGCCCAGGGCACGGGGACTGAGGTTCTCAGCCTGTTTGCAGAGAAGGGGAGCAAAAGGGAAGCTGAAGTGCTGAGAAACAAGGGGCTGGACAAGTGGGGTCTTCCCTGATTTCACATTAGCTTTTAGGATGTCCCTCCTTTCAATAAAAATCTGTGTGGATTGCGCACTGCCTGCTAGCCACTATGCCAGGGCAGGAGACAGAGCGGGGAGCAGGGGTGCCGTCCAGGGGGAAAGACAGACAATACGCAGAACCCTGTGTAGCGGGTCGCGCTGGGCTCATCTGTTCTGCTGGTGGGAAGCCGAGACTCAATGAGCTTAACTGACTTGCCAATGGTCACAGAGTAAAGGTGTAAGAGCCAGTGTTCAAAGCCATTGACCCTCCATTCAACCACCCATCCTTCCATCCATCCTCTAAGCACTTAATGTGTGCTATGCTCACTGCTGGGAATGCAACAGGACAAAAAAGAACCAATCTCTGCCCTGGAGAGGGTCGCGTTTGGGTGGGGAGAAAGGAGAGTGGAGAAGCCAATGACACCATCACAGAAATGATCGGAGGCTCCTGGAAGCAAGGCAGGCGCTGGGCCTGGACACGGGATGTACACATGTGCGTGTGGGGACGTGTGGGTGCCTGTCTATGCTCTCATATTTCTGTCTTGCCCGCGTGTCTGTGCCACATGTGTGTCTGTGGCCGGCTCTGGTCTGACGGGCCTGCTGCGCACGGGTCAGTGGGATGAGCAGGGAGGTGGCAGGAGGCCGCAGGGCCGGCTCCCTGCAGGGCGGCGTAGGGAGCCACGGGCAGGGACAGGGGTCATGTTTAATTGCGGGGGAGCCCGGGGCAGTGCCTCCTGGCTGCACAGCTGTCCAAGCAGTGTGGGCGGGCGGTCCCTTGGATGGCCCCAGGACAGAATAACAAGGTCTGGTCACTCACCCGGCCAGTCCCACAGAGGCAGTTTGAGAGGACAGAGGGGCAGAGCTGACCTCCTGGAGGAGCTGGGGCTAGGGACGACTTGGGGGAGACTGAAAGCCTGCAGGGGAGTCTGGGTGGGAGAGTGGGTGCCTGTCGAAGGACATGGTGGGCAAGTGCCAACCGCCTGGGCACCAGCTTCTCCAGGCCCTTCATGCTGGTAGCCGTTCTGAGTGGCCACTGCTGGGGGGCCCGCCCAGGCTCTGCAGACAAAGCAAGGGTGAGCCTGAGTGTCTCTGCGAGACCCCTCCACATGCCCTTTGGTACCAGGGTTGGTGGTCCCATGTAGGTAGGTCCCTGCGATGTCCCCACCACCCTCTGGGCTCCTGGGGAGGGGCAGGGCCTCACTTGGTCCATTTTGGGAGCCTTCATGCTTAGCACATGGTAGGTGTTCTTTCACTGTGTGTTGGATGGATGGCAAAAGGGGGAAGAATAAATGAATGAAAGCGTGAGTGAATGAGTGAGTGAGTGAGTGAATGAATGAACGAATGAGCGAATTATCTCTCTACCCCTGTGGACTACGAGCTTTCTAGAGCAGAGTAGGTGCCAGCTTCAAGGAAGTTCTCCGTGTTGGTTTTCTATTGCTGCATAACCATTACCAACAGCATGAAAGCTTCACACCTGGTCTCGTCGTACCATCTGGCTGGTCAGGAGTGCAGATGCAGCGTAGCTGAGACTCGTCCCTCGAGCCTGCAGTCCAGGTGTCCTCCAGACAGAGGCTCCCTCCTCCGGCCGTAGTGACCAGCTCGAAGACCAGAGCCCGGTGCCATTGCTGGCCCTCAGAGAGGGCAGTCTGGCTGAGAGGGAAGCTGACACAGAGGGGCAGGGGGCAGACGGAAAGGGCCGGGGCGTGGACGGCCTCACCTGCACCCTTCTCCTGTGTGCCCCGCGAAGTCTGCAGCTGGATGTCTGGTCCCTGAGCCAGTTGGCTTCGCTGTGTCTCCAGCGCAGGGGTGTCTGTCCCCAGCAACCCAACCTCCTGGTTCTTCTACTTGAGCCTTTTCCTGTGTCAACGAATTTGTCTTCATATCATCACTTAAAGAGATAGTAGCCCATCTAAAGTTTTTATTAGGGTAAAATTCACCTACAATGAAGTCCAACCTTTTCAAGCATATGGTATGTGAGTGTTGACAAGCGCAGCTGTGTAATTACCACAGTCACGATCCAGGATGGTTCCAGGGTCACAGCTGCCCACGCTGTCCCTTCCAAGGTGAGCCTTCCTGACCTCACCCCCGCCCCTGCCCTGGACAGGACAGGACAGCTCTGATCACTTCCCGTCCCTGCAGTTTGCCGTCTGCAGCGTGCCGGGCAGCTGGAACCCCACAGTGTGCGGCCTGGAGTCCGAGTCCCTCTGTGGCATGGACGGACGTGCCCTGATTGGCCCGCCCCTCCCCAAGTGGGAGACTGGATTGCTCCCCATGTGGGAGGATCACAAACGAACCTGCTACCTGCAGGCATGCTCAGGTGTGTGTGCCCGTCGGTCAGGGCGCGTCCTCCCCTCCCAGGGGCTTAGAACCTGACTGAGGCAGCAGGCCCAGGGAGGCTGGCTCCGACCTGGCCCCTAGGCTCCGGAACCTGGAGATGTCCTGGCGGAGAGAGAGACAGCTGCTCGGAGGGTTTCCCTGGCCGCTCTCTGGAGAAAGGCCTCCTGCAGGGACCACCCTGTTCCCCTGCTCCAGCCCGCAGCGCCCCACCAGAGTGAGAGATTCAGGTATCCTGTGGGGCCGGGACGGAGAGCACAGTGATGGTGACAGTGTGACAATGACCTCGTGGTCCTGAGGCAGTGACGGGGTGCCCAGAGTGTCTCTGGCACCCGCATATGCGACTTTCTTCCGTCCTCACGACAACGCTCTGCGGTAGCTGCGACTTCCAGCCTTCCTGCGCGGAGTCCGGGCGTGGGACTCCGGGCACTCAGGCAGAGGGGGTCCCGTCTTCCTTTCCAACCATGACCCTGCCCGCACTCCACCTGCCCCAGCGCCCGATCGGGCGCCCCCAAAGAACGCTGCCCATGGCACCCTCACTCCTGCGGCTGTCCCCGCTGTGCCTCCGTTAGGGGAAGCAGTCCGAGGCAGCTCCAGGTTCCTGTCACGCCAAGCTCTCTGCGTCCAGCTCCCGGCTTAGCTCCGGCCAGCTCCTTGCCCCCAACCCTCCGTCTCACCCCAGCACCTTACTCAATGCCAGCAAAGAAGGCGTCTACACGGGTGGACCGGGTTGGAACCAGACAGCTTTGTTTGGTACCATCCAGCAGGAGGACTGGAGCGTTGGCTGGCGGGGCCGAGGCACCACGGAGAGACAGCTGTGGCCAGGACTGAGGCGTGGGGCAGCACAGGGGACCTCTGGCAGGGCCTAGCTGTGGGTGGCTGAGAAGGGACATGCCCGGTGAGTCCCAATGCCCCACTCAGCACAGAAGCAGCACCAGACAGTCACATTTTATCCCCCAGCTTTACTTGCGACGGCTCACCCAAACTTTCCACACCTTGGCGAGAGGGAGGGAAAATGCATCCCTGTCCACGCTCGCCCACAGAGGAAGCCACAGCCCCCTGCCTGTGCTCCTTGAGGTCCCTGGTCTGCCAACGCCCGGACACCATTTCACTTCATCGCCACGGACATGGTTCTGCACCCTAGTTTCCCCTCTTGGCGACGTTTCATGTTTGGCAGTGTTTGGAGCACTCGATCCTCTGGGGGCCATCTGCACCCTGACTTGGTTTAGACATTGGACTGGCTCCATTTTCAGCATCGTTCATTCATGCATGCATGCATTCACTCAGCAAACACCAACGGAGGGTTCTGCAAACGCCAGATGCTCTTTCGGTGCCGAGGACGCGCCAGCGCACAAGTCTGTGCTGTGCTGCCGAGCGCTGACGCGCTGTAGTTCAGGGAGACGAACTATAACCAGACAAATGGGGACGAGCCAGAAAGGTGTCTGCGGTGCGTCAGGTGGCAGCAGGTGCTCTGGGGAACAGTGACGCCGACCGAGGAGGCAAGACAGGGTGCTGGGCGTGGAGGCAGGGCAAGGGCGGCCTCTCTGGGGAGGGGACGTCTGAGCAGAGATGGAATGACGCAGGAGGGAGGCGCACTGATGTCAGGGCTGGGGACACGACTCAAGGAAGCACCGAGCCCCCAGGTGGGAGGCACACTGGTGGGGAAGAGCCGGAACTTTGGGGTGCTGTGCCGGGCGACCCCTCAGGCACCGCAGCGACAGGACCAGGGTGAGGACCCGAACGGGAGGATGACAGCCACAGTGTGTCTCAGCGGGGGTCTCCTCCCAGGGCAGGGAGCAGGAGGTGCTGTTCGTGGGGGACGTACATATAGGCGTGGAATGAGGAGCGCCGGGCCGGGGGCCTTTCCCTCGGGGTTGGGGGGTGGCACGGGGCACGCCTCCACGCTGGCTTCCCACGGCTGATGCCGTTCATGTTGTGTAACCAGTGGCCCTTATGCAACACGCTGCTGGCTGGCGCGCACGGGGCACGCGCCACGTGCTCTTCGTGTGAGGACCTGCTCGTGAGAGGAGCGAGTGCCAGCCTCCCCGCCCGCCATCTCACCAGCACCTGGTTTTCTCATTTTGGGACACATTTCTCTCATTTAAAGGTATACGATCTCAATTCCTTATGGCCTTTGCGTGCCTGGAACGTTGCAAATCACGTCACAAGGAAACCTTAGCACGGTTGAAGGGACACCTTGTGTCCCTTCTGCCACTGTGGCTGCATAACTTAATGTCTCTAGGATTTTTTTTTTTTTTTTTACTTAAAATGTTTCTTTTAAGTCTAACGCCGTGCTGGGAAGCAGCAGGCAGCATGGACCCAGAGTGGATGCTTCAGAGGGGAGGCCTGTTCCTTTGGTTGGGTTTGGACCCTGGACAGGGAGAAGCCCCGTTTTGTTCGACCCCTGTCATGCCTGCGGTGGACTCGACCTTCATCCGGCCCAAAATTCTTGTTGAAACCTGAGGTGGGCCCAGTGCGATGGTACCAGGAGGTGGGGCCTCTGGGAGGTGATTCGTCCCTGTGGGTGGGGCCCTAGTGAGTGGGATTAGTGCCCTTGTAAGGAGAGACCGGAGAGCTAAGGCCTTCTCTCCCGGACAGGCGAGGACACACCTGTCAGCCGTCTGCAGCTAGCCTCCGGCCCCGCTGCTGCCCTGACCCTGCACTCCCAGCCTCCGGAGCTGGGAAATAAATTTTGGGTGTGTATATGAGTGGCCCAGTCTGGCACATTGTCACGGTAAGCTGGCTAAGAGCTGTGGCTGCAGCTAGTCCCTTTTGCAGACCTGCCCCCACCGAATCATTCTCTGCCTGACTGTCATGGGTTGGACAATGCGCCCCCCAGCCCCCCACAGTCCACCGTCCAAGCTTAACCTTCAGAACCTGTGACTGTGTCTTATCTGGACAAACGTCTTGGCAGAGGTAAGCGAGTGAAGGATTTTGAGATGAGGGGATCCTTCTGGATTAGCCCCATGGGCCCTAAATCCACACACTGTCTGTATAGGAAGAGAGGAAAGAGGTTTGGGACCCAGGAGCCCAGGGAGGAGGCCCTGGGAAGGCGGCAGCAGGGGTTGGGGCCATTTGGCCATGAACTCGGGGATGCTGGAGACCCCAGGAGCTGGAGGAGGCAGGAAGGAACCTCCCTGGAGCCTCTGAGGAGGGGGCATGGCCCTGCGATGCCGTGGTTTCCAGTTTCTGGCACCCAGACTGTAGGAGGATGAATCTGTTGTTAGAGCACCAATTTGTTCTGCGGTCATTCGTTCCGGCCACCCCAGGACGGTGGACCCGGCCTCTGCCCGGTGCCGTCACACTGGGCACGAAACTGCTGCTTGCGCGGTGGCTGCCATTGCTGCTGTTGTTGTGGTGACAGCCTAAAGGAGTGGGAGGGACATGACCTCATCAATGAAGCAGCCTGTCTGTCTGTCCTCAGGGCCCCGGGGTACCTATCTCTTCAGCGGTGTGGCCACACCCCCGAGCGCTGGCTGGCTCCTGCCCAGCACAGCCCCTGTTCCTCACATCCTGCCTCAGGGGCGTCCCCAGGCCCAGACCTGTGTGAGCTGACTTGGGGTGAACATGGGTGAACTGTGAAGGGTGAACTTCCACAGGTGATCTCTCTACGGCAATGACCTGGATTCCCTGTGTGCAGCGTGGCTATCAAATAACTTTTTAAGATGTGCCTCCGTGAGAAAATCGGCAGATTGGGAGCAGCCGGCCATCGCCAGGGTAGGCTGCGCGCAGAAGGAACAGCAGGTACAGGTGCGACCGCAGCCTGAAGGGCCAAGCGCGTGCCTGGCGTCTTTGGGGTTCAGCGTGATCTCGTCTGCCCTGCACGTGGAGGGTTAAGGAGTGAGTCTTCCTGCCCGGCGTTGCAGAGGTGAGGGGCTCTATGCACCGCACAGCCGCGTGGTGTGCAGCACGCTGGCGGGACTCCAGCCCGTCTGCCTCTGCACTTTACTCCTGGCAGATGTGTCACCGGTCATTACAATGACCCGGTTTTAAAATTTAGGGCTTTGGTGCCTTCCAACATGTGATATATCCTTCTTTTTGGAAGGGAACGTAGACCATTTTGTTGAATGGGGAAACCGAGGCCCATAGGGAAAGGGACCTGCCTGAGGCCAGTGAATGGTTCAGGGCATGGTTGAACCAGGAGCCCCCTGGCTGAGGGGCCGGGGCAGGGTGGCCCACATCCCCACGGGCCTGGCTCTGGGCGTGGGAGCCTGAGGTTGCCCTCTGGATGGCTGGCTTGCCCCGTGTGAGGCGGGAGGCCTTCTGCTGAGTCAGTCCCGAAGCACAGGCCTGACCACAGGGCATTTCTGACATTCCAGGCCTGGCTTAGTGGAGGCCGGCTGCTGCCCTGCGGCGGATCCGGCCTTGCCCAGCCCCGAACCACAGCCCTGTGTTTCTGACAGAGCCCACGGAAAGCCCCGGGGACAGGCTGGGAGGTCTCCCGGCTCCCTCCCGTGGCTGCCTCCCCTCCCCGGGGTGCTGTGCTGCTAGGGTCCAGCCTGTGGCAAACAGGAGGGTGGAGGTGGGGGAGCAGTGGCGAAGAGCTCCCCGATTGTATGCGCTTGACTTTCTCCACAGAGGAGCCATTAAAACCATTTTAAATCTGTAACACTTCATTTCTATGGTTTAAAATTCAAAAAGTATAAAAGACTATGTGGTTAAAAAAAATTCCTACCCCCACCCGCCCCCATCGGCTTCCTCCCGGAGGGCAGCCCACTGAAATGGGTCCTCAGAAAATCCAGGTGGGTGTTTGATGTACCACTAGCACGTCACCCGTGTGCACACAGGCACACATTTGTGAGCAAGCACATATAAGTTCACCAAGACATATATTCTTTTAGCCCAAAGGAGACCCACCTTTGTCCTCTCAAGGTGGATTTAGCTTCTGAAAACTGCTGCCAGTTTTGGTGACTAAAGGGGACATGGAGGACATCGGTGAAATGTGAGATGTGATTAGGTGCAGGCAGGCAGGTCCCCTCTCGCTGCAGAAGGTCCCCTCACTGGTGTGAGAGGCTGTCACACACGGACTGTGCGGAGCGGCACTGCCCAGGCTTGCTGCCGCTGCGGCAGGCAGGGTCCCGGGGCCCAGGGGCTCTTGACCCCTCTGTGCCTCCATGTCCTCATCTATGAAAGGGGGACCAAGCCAGCCCCCCACCCAGGGGTGCTGGAAGGACTCCTGAGGTTGTGCGGGCCGACCCTGACCACTGACTGGGGGCTCGGGAGGGCCATGCTGAACAAATCCACACGGAGACGCCCAGAGACCCCATCCAGCTGTCCACGTGATCAGGCTCCTCCCAGAGCTGTAGCCCCAGGGCCCCAGGTAGACTGCCGTCTGCTGTGCTCCATGAGTGAAGCTTCTCCGGACGTTCTGTGATGGCCCCGTGTGTGTCCGGTGTCTGCGAGACAGGGCAGACCCCTGAGCACACAGGGGCATCACACGGGTTGAAGAGATATGATTCCACCATGAGAATTCTGATTTTTTCCCATCAGGCAAAACTTCTGCAAGCAGAGGACGTGTGTTCATTCTGCAAGCACGGCGGAATACAGAGCGCGCTGTGGGATGCCGAGGTGTGTGGAGCGGCGCTTTCCCTGAAAAACGGCCCGCCTCTCCGTGAGTCTGAGAGACGCCGCTGCTGGACCTCAGCATCATTGCCTGGGCCCTCACCTGCCTCCTCCGGGGCTGAGGGGTGAGCGAGGGTCAGCACGGGGTGCCCCGCGGTGCCTGGGACCAGGCGCACTGACACCTGCCTGCTGTCACTGGAGGAGCCTGACTTGGGCCTAATAAAAGGATGAGATTTCAACACTGTTCCAGCCCTGCCAAGCCTTCCTGTGGGTCAGCAAAGCCCTACTGCGTGCGGGGCTGTGAGGGAGGGTCAGTCCTTCATGGCCTTTTGGTTGAAGCCCTACTGTGTGTGGACCTGTGAGGGTCCTCACAGGCTATCAGTTAATGTCCTACTGTGTGCAGGGCTATGAGAGAGGGCATCATGACCTCTTAAAAGCAGACTGCCTGACCCTCCATGGCTCAGAAGTGAATGTCCAGTCTACAAAACTTAGGTGATAATCCCTCTCTCTGACCCCGGAGGGGATTCTACCCTGGATGGGGGTGGGGAGTGGTGCCCTCCGAGAGGGCTCAACACTGCCCCTCCACATCAGCCCTACCTCCCTGTTTGAGACAGGTGGCAGCAGAAGAGGCCACACTGGCTGGGTGGGGCTCCGGCCAGTCTGCCGGTGTGGAGACGCTGTGACCTTGGGTGAGGGACCCGCCCTGCCAGGCCTGGATCTGGCCACCTGTGAGGTGGGGGGAGAGCAGAACCAGTCTCCCTGTGTCATTGTGCAGCTTTAAGGAGGTCACCCTGGTCGCGGCCCAGCACCGTGCCTGCCGTGCAGTGGTGCTCCATGTGACTGGCCTCTCCCATCCTCGCAGCTGACAGGCTCCTGGCAAAGCTGGGCTGGGGTTAGGCAACAGTGTCCCCAGGCCCACAGCAAGTAGATGGGACAACGTCCGCTCAACCCCTGGGTGAGCAAGTTCCCACGTCCCCAGCCCCTCCCCCAGGCAGAAGGGAGAGTGACCCAGGCACTCAGGGACAGACAGGTGTGTCCCCGGGAGAACACCAGCAGTGACCGCTGCTGACTGACCACTGCCCTGTCACTGGGCCCTGCCCAGGCCCTCTTGCTGCCTGTGGTCTTGGGCCTTGGGCACATGCAGGCCAGGGAGCCCCTCCTGCAAGGCTGGCTGATGTGCCTAGCTGTGCCTTGGCCAGTGTCACTGGCACCAAGTGCCCCTTCTCATAAACTCCAGTGCCAAAGTTTGCAGCCATCAGAAGGAAGTGGTCACATGTCTGGGCTCGGAGGAGAACCGTGGCCAGGCAGGAGGTGGTCTGTCCTGGGCGGTGGGTAGGAGGAAGCAGCCAAGTTCAGGTTTATGGAAGCCCCATGAATCACTGCTATCCAGCGGGCACAGACTCTATCCATCAGCTACCTGAATGAACTTGGCTTTATTTTTTCTCAAGCCAATGCATCGATCTCCTGCCTCCTGGGAGAGGCTGGACCCAGGGGAGAGGGGCAGAGGGGGACAGAAAGGGGCCTACCCAGGCTCAGACGCTGCCCAGGGGAAATGGAACACTGTTCTTGTCCGCTTTACAGGAAGACAAGGCCGCAAAAATGAACTTGCACTAATAAAACCCCGAGATCCCGAGCTGGAAAATGCAGCCGGGAGGCTGTGTTCGTTTTCGGCCCTTGAGCTGAAAGAGAGTCTGGGGAAATGCTAATTTTGAACTTTTCCTACACCCTTCCTGCTTCTGGATGCCGAAGGCTGCTTTGAATTCCTTTGCACAATAAATTGAGGGGAAAAATCACGTCACTTCAGCAAAACATAAGCTCGATTTTTCTTGATTAGCGGAAAAGCGTGTGCTATTTAAAAGACACATCATGTAATTTTTATTTTTATTTTTTTAGCATTCTTAAGCAAAAAAAAAAAAAAAGACATTCAGGGAATATGAGCTCGGCCCCTAATTTGGAAAGACCGTGTGTTTGCTGATGGCCTTGGGGCAACTGGCCCTGGCCTGCATTCTAAGATGAGCTGTGGGTGCCTGAAATTTCACTTTCTCCCAGGCCCCGGAGTAGAAGACACCTTCTGCTTCCTGGGGCTCGTGGGGGCAGGGGCCGCTGGACCATGCTTGAGAAACGGGGTTTGTCCTGATGGGAGGGTGACCAGGCCCCTGGGGGGCCTGTCTGCCCCCTGACTGCCGCTGTCACGGGGTAGGTATCCTTCCCTCTGGGGGAGGGTCTTTTCAGTGTCATGCCCTGGGAGTGTCCTGTGGGTGTGGAGGTCATGGGGAGGGAGGCCCTGGAAGGCTCTGGTGTGACGCCCCCACGACAGACCCTTGTATTCTTGTCATTCTCTTCAGGAGCGAGGGCCAGAGACCAGGACTTCACCTGGGGCCTCGGGCGCTGCCCCTTGCCCAGCCCACTTGCACATGCCCGCCCAAGCTGGACCACCAGGTGCCCAGAAGGAAGGCCAGGAGCCAGAGGCTTGTGATCAAGGGGCCCGCCCTGGGGCCAGACCACAGGGCCAGGGTGCTGTCTGCCCCCTGCCGGGAGGGTGGGCTCTGCAGGAGGGCCAGGCTGAGCCGGGGTACCCTGCCCCGGCCCCTGTCTCAGAGAATTCTCAGCTGGTTCCCCCCAAATGGGGGCAGGTACCTGGGCTCCTGCCAGCAAGAGGCCACTGCCAGCCCTCCCTGGTGGGGTGGGGGTGGTCGTCCTGGGGCCCCCCTGTGCTGAGAGCTGGGAGGGGCTTGGCTCAGCCTGGACAGCAGCAAGTGTGGGCTTCACAGGCCAGCCAGCCAGCCAGGCACGATGACTTGGGGGATCAGAGTCCCTTAGGGTGCCTGGTCCTGGCTTCAGATCCTCCCCCGCTAGGCCTAGAGGCCACGCTTTCGGGTGGGAGTGGGGTGAGTTTACCCTGTCTTCCTCTTTCCTGTAAAAATAGGAAGTTCTGGGGACAGTGGTGGGGATGGGTGTCCGAGTTTAAAATTAGGAGGAACCAGAGAGGCCTAGGAGGAGCCAAACCACCTGGAAACTGTAGGCCCCAGGGCTGGAGTGCAGGACGTGGCCGGCATCCATGCCCCTTAAATGCTCACTGACCCCCAATGGGTCTGGGGGCTCCCCAGGCAGCCAAGGGAGGGCGGGGGGTGGGAGCATGGCCAGGGGAGGGTGAGATGCAGCCACCAGCCCCACTGGGGCCCTGGGGAGGGCTCTGTCCTGGCCTTGAATCTGGGGACAGACTCGCCCGCCCACCCCGCTGTCAGGGCACACATGGAGGGTGGAAGGGAACGTCGGGGATCAGGCTGGGGAGGGGGCAGACCTGGTTCTGTCCACTTACCCGCTCGGAGCCTCTGTTTCTCTCTGCACCTGCCTCTTCAGGTGGCTTGGTGACGATGAGGTCACGACTGGGCCAAACCTTGGCCCCCTCCCGCCCAGACCCAGGCCCCACTTGCCCTGGCTTCCTCCTGCATCCGCTCCCGCACACCCCACCTTCCTTCCTCGCCCCCAGCCCCCTGCTTCCCTTCCTTGCAGGTCAAGAAGAGCAGTGGGCTGGCTGGCTGTTTCTATTTTGGCACCTTCCGCTTCCTGGCCCCGTGGCCTGCCAGCCTCGGAGGAAAGTTCTGGAATCCGCAAGGCCAGCTGGTCCTGGGCAGGATGTGGGGGCCTCGGATTTCCTCCTCCCCAGCAGCTCTCGGGTCTCCCTGTGGCCGGGCACTGGGGCCTCAGGGAGGGCCGACAAGGGTGGGCCCGAACAGCGGAGGCAGGGGCGCATAATGGCCACCAGCAGTACCAGGGCTGCAGGTGAGAAAATGAGTCCTGAATGATTTGCCCAAATCCGCACACCTAGGAACAGCCCCAAACTCAGACACAGGCGGCCAGACTCAAAGGTCTGTGCTTCTATCCGCCCCCTTGAATAAGTGGATGGTTGAGACAGAGAGAGAGGGAGAGAGAGAACGTGAGCGAGCTCGTGCAGCGTCCGGCATGAGGAGGGAGGCCCCAGGAGTTCGTGGAAGCTGCCAGCCGGGCCTCCAGCAGCCTGCAGGGCTGCCGGGTCTGCACTGCTTCCGGAACCCCTACGACACCCCAGGCTCAGCGGAGAAGAGGCTTCCTCTGGGCCCCAGGCAGGGGACCTGTAGTCACTGGAAGTCTGAATTGCTTTAGAAAAGCACAGCCTCCCTGCTTCCAAGTGCCAGTGGGCAGGGGCCAGGAGGGGGAGGGAGGGCGGCACCAGTGCCCAGGTAAGACCGCGAAGGTGTTTTGGGGGGGTGCTCCGTTTCATTATAAGCAGGCACTGTGAGCCCCAGGGCATGCTGGGCTTCCGGCCAAACAGGCTCTGACTTTGAACACATCCCACCCTCTCCCTGGGCCTCCAGGTTGTCACTTGGGAGGGGCCGCTTGTTCCCCGCCGGGCTGAGTGGTGCCACGTGCTGGCACATGTGTGGCTGAGCTGGTGCGGCTGTTGCTGCTTGAAGGGTAGGGTTCCCTTTCTCCATTTCCTTGCCTGCTCCCCAGACATGTCTTGGAATTACCATTTTATCTAAATTTGATGGAATCATAGCCTTTGTTTGTTTACAGATTAATTGGTT
Organism: Anoura caudifer; assembly: GCA_004027475.1. Lineage (NCBI taxonomy): Eukaryota > Metazoa > Chordata > Mammalia > Chiroptera > Phyllostomidae > Anoura > Anoura caudifer. The sequence continues at coordinate 30,753 of PVKU01007962.1, forward strand.
CTTAAAGTAGCTTTGTTATATAAAAATGACTGGAGTTCATTGCCTAACGCAGAAGGAAAAGTAAAAAGACCTTAAAATACCACCCCAGAAATAATCCTTTAAAAAGTTTCCCCAACCGCCCTCGTGGCCCGCCGGGACCAGAAGCACATGCAGACAGGCGAGGGCTGTTTACAAACGGTCGTCGTGGGCCGTGGCCTGTCTCTCCCACGTAGAAGCCAGGGCACTATACACACCAGCACACAGAGGTTGGCATCCTCGTTTTAATTGCCACATTGTACCCATTGTGTGGCTGTGTCGTACTTCTGTCAATAATGCCCTTGTTGATGGGCATGATCGTTGTTTCCAGTTTCCATCAGAGGCTCCCCCCGTGCGGACGCCCTCAGGCGCGTGCCCTTTCCCATGGGGGTACGTTGACCACAGGGTAAGTTCCTGAGGTGGGGTTTCCGGGTGAAAGGGTTCCCAAACTCGGTGCGTTGACACTGCAGTTTGGAAAAAGCCTAAGGACTCCTGGAGGGAGGGTGTTCGATGGGACACCACAGATTCCGACATGTGCAGCAAGCACCTCCTTTCTCAGAAACAGCTTCTTCCACCGCTTATCCAAGTGATGCATTTCAATGTAGAAAATCCAGGAAACACACTGATGTATAATGAAAGTTGAAATGACCTGTTACTGCACACAGACAACCTGTCCATTCATCCATCCTTCTATCCCTCATCCATCCATCCTCCACCCATCCATCTTCCATCCATCCATACATCATCCATCCATCCAATTAACATCATGCTAGTTTCTCTAAATGTCACATCACAGACCCAGTTCTCTGGTTAGACAGCCTTGAAATCATGACAAAAAACACACCTTTTATTGTTAATGCGTGATCCTTGTAGGAAACTTGGAATATTCAAGAAGACAGCACCATACCCCAGACTCCGTGTTGGGAGGCTGACTCTGCGTGCCCGCGGCTGTGGCCACTTGGGTCTGTTCCCTGCACACACGCAGACTTCCTCTTGTCACTAATCATTATCACACTGCAGCTCTCTCCTGCCTTTTCAATCAACACGACTCTTTCCCTGTGGTGGTACACAGTTCCCAAACACATGATTTTTAATGGTTGAACAATATTTTCCCATGCAGAGGGTGTAGTTAATCAATTATCTTTTTTTCCTGCCTCTAGCTTTTAGATGTTCCAGGTTATGCTGTGATGTCCATCCCTGGGTCTAGGTCTTCGCACACATGTGTGAGGGTGTTCTCAGTGTGCATTCCAAGGAGGGGGACTGCCAGCCAGCTACACATGGCAATTGTCCTCCAGGAAGCTGCTAGCAAGTACATTCTCAGTGGCATTGCCAGAGTGCGTCACCACCGACATGGCGGGGAACACGGTTTGTCTGGGATGGTGGCCAATGCCATTGGCTCGTTGCAACTGCCATTCTTTGCTGCTTTATGAAAAAGTGTGCTTTTAAAAAAATAGGGTTATTGGCAATTTGTATCTTGACTTGGAAATTCCTTTTTGCCTTTTATCCAAGGGTCTAGGCAGAGATGTCAAATTCATTTTTACCGGGGCCCAGGTCAGCCTCGAGGTTGCCTTCAATGGGCTGAATGTAGAGCTCCTTAATGCTAGTTAAGGAAAAGTTACATTTACACAGTCCTAAAGTTACATTTGACCCTTTGAAGGCAACTGCGAGGCTGATGTGGCCCTCGGTGAAAATGAGTTTGACACCCCTGCTCTAGTGCATTGTTAATCTTATTGATTTGTAAGATCTTTTTATACATGAAGAATACGTTGCCTGGACCAGTGCAGCTCAGTTCCTTCGGTATCATCCTACAAAGTGAGAGGCTGATGGTTCGATTCCCAGTCAGGGTGCATGTGAGAGGCAGCTGATCGATGTTTCTGTCTCACATCGATGTTTCTCTCCCTCTCTTTCTCCCTCCCTTCGCCTCTAAATAAATAAATAAATAAAAATCTTAAAAAAGAATATGTTAGTCTTTTGTTTTATGTGTGGTAATATTTTCTTAGTGTCTTTGGACTCCATTTACTGTTTTTTTTTTCTTAATATAAAAATCTTCCCAAGGTCAGACACTGGCAGAGGCCCTGGACCTGCCAGGAGAACAGAAGCAGACGCTGACCAGGCAGACCCAGGCACGAGTCTGATAGGAATAAGGTCCACTTCACCTTGTGTCACTGGGTAAAGTCCACATTATTTCTCTCCAGAATAAAGATGGATTTACCAGGATGCAAAAAACTAAAACCAGAAAGGAAAATGGAGACCTTGCTCCCCACCATACAGAGACAAAGAAGATTGTAAGATAAGACGATGAACAACTGAACACCAATGAAGCAGATGACCTGGAAGAAATGGACACATCTCTAGAAACACGTGAGTTACATGAACCGATTCAGGAAGAACCAGAAAATACGAATATACCTTACAGCGAATAAGGAGATGGAATCAGTAATCAAAAACCCCCAAACAAAGAAAAGTCCAGGACCAGATGGCTTTCCAGATGGATGCTACCAAACATTTAAAGAAAAATGAACAACCCTCAAACTTTAAAAAACTGAAGGGGACAGAACGCTTGTTCACCTATTGGGTCAGGCCAACATTAACTTGCTCTCAAAGCCAAATAAAGAGATCACAAGGAAAGAGAACTACAGATCAATATTCCTTATGAACAGAAATACAAAAGTTCTCACCAAAATTTTAGCAAATTGTGAACCCAACAGCCCATTAAAAGGATTGTCCATCTGACCAAGAGGGATTTATCCCAGGAATGCAAGGGTGGCTCAACCCCAAATCAGCCAATGTCACACACACCACACTTACACCAAGAAGAACACACACGCCCCTCTAGTTAATGTGGAAGAGGCATGTGATACAACCCAACACCCTTTTGTGATGAAAACTCTGAGAACCCTGGGAACAGAGCGCACGCACCTCAGTAGGAGAGCGGGTATGCACGGGAAACCCACAGCTGACATCACGCCCAACGGTGAGGGGCCGAACGCTTTCTCCCTGAGACCAGAAACGGGGCAGAGACGTCCACACTCGATGTTTCTACGCAACAGGGTTCTAGAAGTTCTAGCCAGAGCTGTTAGGCAAGGAAAAAAAGGCAAGGAAAGGAAGAGTTAAAATTCCACTAGAAAGCTACTAGAACTAATAAACAAATTGAGCAAAGTTGCAGGGCACAAGGTCAGCCCACGACAATTAGTTATGCTTTTAAACTAACAATGAATAGTCTGAACAGGACATTAAGCAGGCAATTTTATTTACAACAGCATCTAGAAGAATAAAATTCTTAGGAGGAACAAGTCTAAGCAAGGTAGTGAAACTCTTGTAAACTGAAAACTGCAAAATGTTCTTGAAGGAAATAAAAGAAGATCTAAATAAATGGGAAGATATCCCATGTTCATGGATAGGAAGACTTAATGCTCTTAAGATGTCAATAAAACTACCTGAAACGATCTACAGATTCAACACAGTTCCCGTCACAATTTAAGAGCTTTTTCCACAGGAGTAGAAAAGCTAATCCTCAAATTCCTCTGAGTTTCAAGGGGCCCCAAATAGTCATTGAAATAGAATAAATTTGGAGAACTCACACCACCTAACTTCAAACTTACTATAAAGCTGCAGTAATTAAACCAGTATGGTGACGACATAAGGGTGGACAAATAGACCAAGGGAAAGAATAGACAGCCCAGAAATGAACCCTCACATACACGGCCAGTCGATTTCAACAAGGGTGCCCAGACCATTCACGGGAGAAAGGACGGTCTCTCCCACACATAGGTCTGGGGGGCATGGGCATCCACGTGCAAAAAAAAGAGTAAAGCTGGACCTTTACTTCATGCCTTGTACCAAATGAACCCAAAAGTAGGTGAACTACCAAAACTTAAAAGCTAAAATTACAAAACTCCGGAAGAAAGCATTGGGGGAACTCTTTCTGACATTGGCTCTTGTGTCTATTTCATGGATAAGACATCGAAAGCATAGATGATGAAGGAAAACACGGATAAGGTGGGCGTTTGCAATGTCTGTGGCCAAAGGGCTCTAGCAAGAAAGCAGACAACCTATGGAATAGGAGGAAACATTTGCGCATCATGTATCTGACAAGAAATGAACATCCAGAATACATAAAGAACCTTCCAATTCCATGACACCAAAACGGACAACCCAACCCCCAATGGGCAATGCCTTGAACAGACGTTTCTCCACGGCGGCCAGCAGCACAAGAAAAGATACTCGTCATCATCTTGTCATTATCAAAATCACCACGAGATACCACTCCATTCCCACGAGGATGGTTGTTACTTTAAAGAGGTGCGGGAGAATAACAAGTGTCAGTGCAGATGCGGAGAAATCGGCACCCTTGCGCATCGTTGGTGAGAATGTAAAACGGCACCGCCCAGCGGGGGAAGACAGTGTGGCACCTACTCCTAAGTGCAGACCCCACGGAACCGAAAGCAGGGGCCCCAACAGGTGTCGGAGTACAGTGTTCTGTGCAGCGTTACTCACAGTAGGTAAAAGGAGAAAACAACCCACACCTCCATCGCGGATGAATGACACACGAAATGTGGTCCGTCCATGCAATGAAATATTACTCCGCCATAAAAAGAAATGAAATTTTGACACTTGCTACAACATGGGCGAACCTTGAGGACGTTATGCGGTATGAAATAAACCAGACGCAGAAGGACAGAGATCGTATGACTCCAGTCACATGAGGTTGCTAGGACAGACAACTTCACGGACAGAACGTCTATGGGAGGAGGAGAGAGCAATTATTGTTTTATGCATACAAACTTTGTATTTGGCCTGACAAAAATGTTTTGGCAGAGTGTCCATGATTACGCAATATCAGAAGCCACCACATCGCATGCCTGCAAATGGTCAAAGCACTAAACACTGTTTCGTGTTTATTTCACCACAAGGACTAGAAACATAGATGCGGAATCACGTGGAAGCACATGCAGAGGCTCACATTTGCCTGTGTGCAAGCCTGCAGACCCACAGAGTGCCCGCACCACGAACAAATGCAGACAGGTCATCCCTTTTCCAGGGTGCACAGAGACAGGTGTGTGAGCTTGGCTGACAGGTGCCCAGGTGTGTGACAGGTGCCCAGGTGTGTGAGCCCAGCCTGAGCTTGCCTGTAGCGGCAGGCCATGCCATGTAAACGTCGCACACACCCAGGCGCATGCAGACAGATGTGTGCATGCTCACAGGCATGGGCTTCACGTCTGGAAACTCACAGAGGCCCATGGTAGCACACACAGGTACATAAGCAGACTCGCAGGCAGGCAGACACAACCTCCAACACACAGACGCAGCACACACCCACGTCCACCCAGAGCAATTGGAGCCGTGAGGAATTTCCACGTCTCGCGGCTAACCAGCCACCAGTTGGAACTTGCTTAACTTCTGCTGAAGAAAAGGAGGCGTCAGCAGTTGCAGACCCATGCCAGCTTGCAGGGTGGGTGCCCGCCGGTGCCTTGGCTGCCTGGTAACCAAAGCCAGGCCCGGCCTCAGGAATGCAGGGCGGTGGGAGGGAGGAGGGAAGAATGTGTTTACCCCATAATTTAAACATCTAAGCATGGTACCCAAGCACAGCTTGGCCCTGCCTGGGCCTGGCCCTCTGTGGGCACGTGAAGGGTGGGCGCACTCAGCTGGCTGGTGGGGCCCTGCTGGGGCTGGGGGTCCCTCCTGCCTCGCTCCTCCCCAACCCCCTCTACTGCCCTGTTCCTGGCCACCGTTCTAGCTCAATGTCAACATTGGTCTCACGTCCACCCCCACTGTGGCACCGGGGGCTGGGGGGCTGTAACCCACCCCCCTGCTCCTGCTGTCCCCACCCCACCCCATCACTAAGGAGTCCTCCCGAGGGGAGGAGTCAGGTCATGAGCAGAGAAAAGTCTGTGAGCTGTCACAGGGGAACTTACTGATGTCCACGCCTGATAACACCCTGCAAGGGCTTCCCATTGCCCTTGACTAGACCCATAGCCACATGAGAGCCTGCATCTCTCTGGCAGGTTGCACCCACCTCTCCCCACGAACACCGACCTTCCTGGAAGTTTCTCGAGTAAACCACATTCCCCTGTCACAGAGCCTGTGCACAGGTGGTCCCCACGAGTCCCTCCCCCTTTAGCTCCAATGTCCCCTGACTCCCCAAATCTACTTCCTCACTGCAGGGTTTGGAACACTGCGCAGCTCCCCGCTCCGAGACTTATCACCACGGACAGCTTATGTTGGTTTGCACCTGTATTCAGTATGTGGTTGGTGCCTATCTCCTCCGAGACTAGCAGTCTGTCAGGGAGGAACCGTGCCCATGGTTGGTCGCCACCGTACTCCTGGAGCCCGGCGCGCAGAAGGTGCCCAGTGAACGCTGGAAGGGGGTGCGGGCGCGGCCAGGCCCCAGGACAGGTGAGAGGTGCATTCGTTTTGTGTATTACACAAGTTCTGTGGCATTTCTTCACCCACTCAGAATACTTTGAGTGCAGGGCTGCCCCCTGCCCCGGGCCACCACCCTGGTTGTCCCCGGTTTCTCCTTCTCCACTTGCATCAGGGTCTCCCATTCCTCCGGTGGTCTCTGTCCTCGTCCACGCGGTCCCCTCCTCTGGGACTGCGCGCCCCAGCACGCATGCGCGAACCCCGCTCCAGGGCGGTGCTGTGGGAGCTCACGGAGCGTTCTCCACCCAGGTGCCAAGGAGGTGCTAATCCGTCCAAGAGTCTCTTGCTGTAGCTGAGCACTCGGAGTGGCCGTGGTCACAACAGCCCGAGGGGAGGGGGCTGGAGGAAGAGTCTCGCTGCTCGCGCCCCTCAGATACCGGTGCAGCTGCGTGGGAAGATGGCTCCAGCAGGTTTCTGGGAAGATGCTTTTGCAGGTTCTTCCTTTGCTCCTGGAACCCCTTTGGCATTCAAGAGTGACCTTTCTGGGCTCCCCTTTGGGGCTTTCCTGAAGCAAACAAGGTGCCTCCTCAGCCAAGTGGGTGCCTTTGGGCCTAAAGACCAGGGTGAGGGGCTGTTTGGTGGGGTGAAAGTTACAGGAAGGGACAGTGACCCCGAGCAATGTCACAGAGGGATTTAGGAGCCAGTGGGACTAGCTGCCCCACTGCAGGGGAACTCTGGAGGGGCCCCAGGGGGTGCACAGGGCCTCTGCCTGCCTGCACCCTGCTGTCCATCCTGGGGCCCACCCCCACACTGGACGGTTCTGTCACCAAGGCCAGGGCCTTGACCACCCAGAGGCCCGTCCTCTGCAGGGATTCGGGGACCGAGACCCCAAGCCTTCTCCCCCCACACCTGCCTCGGGACCTCTGCTCCTTTCCCTCTGCTCCTGCCCCTGTGGGCATGAGATGGGATGGGGTGGGGGCAGCCCTTTTTCCTGCCTCCTGGGAGCTTCTAGTCCAGAGGAGGACCGGCAGGAAGGAGAGGATGGGGTACATGCGTGATCACACGCTGAGCCATGACCATGTGTGCTGCTGGACTTCTCAGGGTTGTCCATGGACCTGCACGGAAAACGGGGGGCACTGGCCGTAGCCCTCAGATTCCTGGCCTGCAGCGGGGCTGGGCGTGCCCTGCTCTGGGCGGCCGAGCTCTGGGTGGGAGAAGGGACAGGATTCCACCCTCACCCTGCTCCCAGGGGCAGAGGCACAAAATCTTCATCTGGAGCAAGAAGCCACAAGGATCAAGCCAGCGCCCCGGGGACTCTGCTCTTTCCCACAGCTCCCTCCCCCAGCCCCGTGGCCCCTGTGGCCCTCCAGGGGATGGGAGCAGAAGCAGCCTCCTTTCCCAGGCCCAAGGAAGGGCAGAGGCTGTGGGCGGGCTGTGTGGTGTGGACTGTTAGCTTGGGGTTTGGGCAGCAGGGTAGGGCAGTGGGAGGAATCCCAGCCAGGCTCCCCTGCTGGCAGATGTCCTGAGCCCCCCAAGGACCCCGAATGTCCACACTCCTCCTGTGGTTGGGCAGCAGCCTCTCCAGCCCCTCCCTGATTTCAGACCCTCCAGTGGGCCACACCCGCACTCCCCCAGGGCCTCTGCATGCTGTTTTCTGACCCCTCCAACGGCAACAACAATGCATCTGCCTCCCGATTTTGCACCTCACTGTCCTTCCTCCTTCAGGCTGCGCCCAAACGCAGACAAGCCTGGACCCTGGACAAGCTCATACGCTCTTCTTGGAGCCCTGGGTTTTCAGCCTTGCTCGAAATTCACTGACCCAGCCACCGGCGGGTGCCATGCCCCACACGCAGACTGTCCTACAGCACTGTGCCCATGTCCCCGGGGTAGACTTGGCCCAAGACACTCAGCGATAACAGGAGGGCATAGCACCCCTGTCCCTAAGTCCAGCTGTCTCCTTCCACAGAGCTGGGGACACACTTTACTTTGCTTATCTCCCTTCCCTCCAGGAAGCCACCTTACGGCCCATTAGCACTTGGGGCCTGGGCCACCAGGTGTGACTCCACTGGGCTCTCAATGAGCAAGCAGCCCAGGGCCAGTGAGCTGCTCTCTGGACCATGGACACTACGGCCTCATCACCTCCAGGGGTGTCCCAGGTTTGGGAGCAGATGAACATGAAAGGGTCCAGGTGGCAGCCTGGACCTCGGGCCTCTGAGGCTGCAGGGTTGGCAGAACCCGCCTTCCCTGGGTCCCTGCTGGTTTCAATCTGTCTGCGCCCCCGCACCCTGCCGGCCCAGAGATCCCAGCAGCTTGCAGAGGGCTTCAGGGAAACTTGCAAAGCAGAGACAGAACGGCGCACACTCCCAGGACACACGGAGGAGGCTGGTAAAGCCAGACGAGCCACTACAAATGGAGGAAGGGCCCACCCGGGTGATGGTGGGGCCAGGATGGGCAGAGAGGCTGGCTGGATCTGGGGTTTACAAAGCCTATTTGGTGTGCTCTAGGCCCTGGGTCTGGGCTCAGGTGGGGCTCCGTTTTCCAGATGTGAGAAGAGAGGCACAGAAAGGGGGAGAACTTGCCCAAGGTCACACAGTGCATGATAGGGACAGGACCTTAGTTTCTCCCAGTACCTGGGTCATCCACGTGCTTGCTGACAGTCTGCCTGCCACCTTCCTCCCCTGCCTCCCAACTTCCTATTGGAATTCACTAACTTCTTTTGAATACAGGTACAATTTACATACAGACTTTATGTGACAACTCGATGACTTCTTTCACCTCTGACACCCCCACCTGGATCGAGACAGAGAACTTTCCCATCAGCCCCGGACGTCTTCTCGTGGAGCTTCCTACCCCACAGCTCCGCTGAGCTGAGCTGAGCTTCGTGTGAGTGGAGTTCTGTAGCATGCTCTCCTTTGTGCCCGGCATCTTTTACTCTGAGCGATGTTTCTGAGATTCCTCGGTGCCCGTGTGTGTGTCCGCGGCCTTTCCTTTTTCGTTGCTACGTGCTATGCCCCAGTGTGTCTGTACCGCAGCTGGCTGTGGACGGGCCTGTGGGTCTGGTTTGGGCTGTGACAGACACAGCTGCTCCAACCCTCCATGCCAGCACCCACCCACTTCGGGAGAGCCCACATCGGGGCCTGACATTCTCAGTGGGCCAGAGTTGGGGCTCGTTATTATGTGATAGGGATTCCGGTGTCCCTGCCTGGTGACCCAGACGCCTGGGCTTGCCTGAGGGCCCCTGCCCAGATTCCCAGCCCCCGCCCACCAGCACTCCCTGGCTTTTCCCACCTGCTGGTCCAGAAGACCCAATTTTCTAGAGTGCTCCATTGGCACCCTGCTGTGTGAGTTTGTGGGGCATATACTTAGGGTACCCTAATAACATTCACCTTCCACCTGCCCAGCCAGAGGCTCCTGCCCCACCACACCATGGCCTGTGGTATGTCCCAAACCTTGGCCTCACTCCATAGGGTGTGCCTGGCTGCCTGGGGGGCCTAGCTGCCCTTTAAAATTGATTTAATAAGGAGCCCAGGACCGCGCCTTCAAAGGCTTCTTCAGAAGACATCCTTTTCACTCCATCTCCCCTGTGAAGACAGCAGTGGAGGTTTTGCAGATTCACAAACAGAGCTGCCTTGGCCAAGGGCGCGAACCTGCATCGGGATGCTCTGTGAGGCCCCTGGACACCCGCTGCTGAGCCAGGACCTGCCCCCCCCCCCCCGCAATGCCCGCCCAGCCTGGGTGGCACTGGGCGATCCCACTTGAGAAGGCCTTTTGCCAGGGCTGCCTTATTAGAGGGGACAATTGGCAGGAGGCCTGGCACTTATTCACGCAGAACAACAGTGAAAAGCGCTCTTAGCCAGTGTCAGGAGTGGGCAGTGCCCAGAGCAAGGGGCCCGCCAGGGCTGCGGGAAGCCGGTCGCTAGGCGACGTGGCCCCCAGGCATCTCCCAGCAGCCTCTCGGAGCTCCCACAGTAGGCCTTGCTTGGGCCCCAGGGTGGAGAACTGGGGTGTTCGAGAGCCTGCCCCCCCATGTCTTTGCCGACTCAGCCCTGATGGGCTGGGAGACAAGATTCAGTCATGTGCTCTCTCTGGGCCTCCTTCAGTGATGGACTGTACAGGATACTCCCAGCATGCTTTGCTGCTCTGAGATTCCCTGAGGGTCTCTTCCTCTGAGATGGGATTCCACCTGCATCTCACCCTCCACTTCCTGAGTGTCCTCCCACCCCCCAACTTGACCTTCTCCCCACTGAAGCCACCCCACCCCATTTTCTGAGAAGGTCCCCAGCCTGGATTTCTGAGAAATCCAGAGCTGCTGCCGTGAGACAGTCCTGTCTGTCCCTAGCAGGCCCTTCATCTCGAATCCTGCCCGCCCTTAAAGCGGGTCTGAGCCCCACCCCAGAAAGAGGTTGAGGGGCCGGTGGGGACAGAAGGCTCCAGGCCCCGGGGCCAGGTGTGCCGGGCTGCTCTCCAGGCGGGAGCTGGTCTCTGCAATGGGGTGGGGCTCTTCTGCTGCTGTCTGTGACCTCGCCCACATGCAGCTCCAACCCAAGCTGAGTTCCTGACGACCCCACGACCCACCCCTCTCTGGGGACTTAGCTCTAGGAGGAGACCCCTGAAGGCACCTGAAGCCCTTGGCTGAGCAGAGTGCATGCTGCCAGAGCCTGGTCGGCAGCCACCACCTCATCCCTCCAGTCCTGGTTCAGGGTCACCTGTCTCACCAGCTGCGAATACCAGGTCCCACCCCTCTCCATCCTGTTCCTTCTCACCCCCCCCCCCCCCCCCCCCCCCCCCCCCCCCCCCCCCCCCCCCCCCGTCTCCCCTCCTGCCCCTCCCTCCATCCCATCGTTGTCTGATCCTGCTGCCCTTGGCCTTCCCACCATCCCACATCCTGGGCTCCACGCTTGGTCCCCAGCCTGACCCTTGGCCCTGCTCCTTCTGGCCACAGCACATCACCGTCTTGCTCCCATGTGCTGGGGGAGGTGTGGCTGAAGGGGCTCAATGAAATGTTCTCCCCCTTTTCTCACAGAAGGAGCTGGTGCCGGCAAGCGGGCTCACGGGCCCACAGCCAGGAGGTGAGAGGCTCAGCCAGCCCTGCCGTGGTTCTGTGTGGTCCAGCTGTGGCTTTATGTGGCTCCTACTGTGACTCTGTGTGGTCCTGCCGTGGCTCCATGTGGCTCCATGTGGCTCCATGTGGTCCCGCCTCCTATCAGCTCTCAAGAACTGATTACTCAGTTTTCAGGAATTGTGGGAGTGGGCTATTGACCCTGGCCGTTATGGAAAATTAGATCGTACCCACTTACAATTGCATAAACTCGATTTAGTAACATGTCAGTGTCAGAAGGACTGAAAACTCACCACTTCCTGGTTATGCGCTGTCATCCCGGTGGCAACATGGTCTGTTGCATCTACATGACCTTCCTGCTCCGAGCTCAGCAACTCCACCGTGGGTGGAGCTTGCACTTGGCCATGGCGGGAGCCTCTGCACCAGAGAAACAGGCCCATGCTGATCGATTGCTTTGTTGACTGCCCAGACCCAAGGGCAGGCTGGAGAAAGTGCTGCCGCAGACTCTCCTTCCTCATGCGTCGTTCTGGAGTGGCACCTCGGAAGGGGAAGGGGGCTTCTGGGGGTCAGACTTCATTCGACAAAGGGGGGGCTCCACTCTTGACAAGTCAGTGAAGGTGCCCACTCCGGGGCATGATGACGTTTTCTCATGGTGCTTCTAAAACCTGCCCAGGGGGTGTCTGGAACTCGCCAGGGAGTGACAGGGAGCACTGTGGGCAAGGGTCCCGATGCACCTCCTCCTTAGGGGACACCCGAGCAACCCCAGGCCCCACAGGGGAGGCTGGCCGAGGGACAGCCCAGGACCCTACGTGTGCGGGTCTCTGCTCCTCAGAGGGTGGGGCTGCCTGTGTCCCTGTCCCACTGAGTTGCCAGAGCCCTGCCAGCATCCTCGGTGTTTGCCACTAGCTCTCTGCTTCAGTTCTTCACGAGAGCTTGACCCTCCTGGGCCCTTTGCAATTTCCCTGTGAATTTCGAAGTTGGCTCACCAATGTCCAAGAGGAGGGACTTCGCCAGAAGATGTGGGGTTGGAGCAAAGCACCCAGGCGGAAGGAATGGCTTCCATCCGTCATCTCTCTGTGCATGCAGCCCCTCCTTAGTCTCAGACACCAGAACGAGCTGAGTGACACATACCCTGTGACAGCCCTGGGAGGTGTGTCCCAGGGCTGCTCATGTGTCACTGATGAGGAGCTTGAGGCCTGGATGGAAGTGTCACTTACCCAATGTCATAGCATCCTTGCAAAGCAAAGGCAAGCCTGGCTTGCCTGAGGGGCTAAAGCCCATTCACTCATTCATTCATTCAGTCAGTCAGTCACCCACTCATTCCATCATTCACGTGTTCATTTATTCATCATTCCACAAGCATTAGTGAGCACCTACTGTGTGCAGGTACTGTGCTAAGTACTGGCATCCTTGTCCTGGATGCTCCACACCTGCTCCAATGGCCCACAGAACAGACAGGAACTCACAAGGTGGAGAAGGGGGAGCTCTCCAGGCCCAGAGGACAGCATGTGAAAGTGCCCAGGGTTAAGAGAGCTCCTGGGGTGTTCCAGGATCACAGGTGAGTCCTTGAGACCAAGCAGAGGAAGGAGGGGACCGGGCAAGGTGGAAGGTCCGACCCAGGAAAGAAGCTGGACTCTGTCCTGCTGATGCCAGGGCTTCGGAAGAAGCCAAGGAGCCATAGGAGGATGGGGGAGCGGAGCAGGAGGGAGGCCCAGCCCTGTCCTGTGGGAGGGGATGACGGCCTGCACCAAACTGGGGACAAGGGGTGTGGGAGGGTGACCAGGAGGCGGTCAGCAGGACTGGAAGAGTGGGCCAGGCTGTGAGGATGTGGGCCAGGTGGGCGGGGGCAGCCGGACTATGTGGCCCGACCCCTGGTGTGGGTGGGGCTGAGGTCTGTGAGTCCCGCATGCCTGAGGCTGTGGCCCCAGCACCGGCTCCAGCACCACCAGGGGCGCTCAGCAAGCCTTCCCTGAATGAACGGATGAATCAGCGACACTCTCCTTCACCAGCGAGGAGCCACGTTTGCTTCCCAAGCCCTTTCTATTCCCTAGTTTTTCCCCTCGACGGCCCTGGAGAGAGGCGGAGGGCTCATGGCCGCAGGGCCGGCACCCCACTGAAGCCTCCTCACTGCAGAGAGCAGTCCAGTACCCCTTTGGCCCCAGTCTCACCTGGCCACAACAAAGAAATGGCTTTCTTAGTAGGGTGACCCTGCTAAATGGGGGTGCAGAGCCAGGGTCTGGGCATCTCAGCTCTCCAGACAAGACTAGATGGAGGCGAGCCCCAGCCCAGGAACGCCGCACCCTCTCTGCACCATGCTGGTGTTACAGCCCCATGAACCGGCCCGGAGAGCACGGCTTGCCCAGGCCCAAGCTCCTCCTCTCGCCTCTGGGCAGGGCCAGCATCCTGGGCCAGCCAACATCACAGGGGGCTCACACACGGGTTCACCCTCCAAATTCCTGATGGTTTTTGAGCGAGGGACACTGGGCCCGTGCAGTAACTGGCCCATCCTGACCCCAGGCACTTCCTCTGGCGAAGGCGGCTGGGCATTTCCTTTCACTGGACGGCAGCTGTCCGCTCCAGAACACAATTCCCTCGGGTTACATGTCAGGAATGCATGAATAAAGGGCAGGAAGAAAGCAAAACTCAGGCCTTTCCTGGTGAAAACAGAGGTCTGTTTCAGCCTTGACGTCAGGGCATCCACGCGCCTTTGCCAGTGCAGAGGAAAACTAAAGCCACGCTGCAGGTCGGCCCGAGGGGAACTCGGAAGGCCCCCCGGAACGCAGTGCCTGTGAACTTTGCTGGGGGACCAGTCAGAGAGATGGGCTGAGCAGCTGAGGGGAGGGGGTGTGGGGAGCTCTGGGCACCGATCTGGGGCGCTGGCCACCTAGAGAGGATCCCAGGGCTGTCCTGGGCCTCGGTTTCCCATCTGCAAGCTGGGATCTCCAGAGCACCCACCTCTCGTGGGTGGTGCTGTTTTCACGAGACAGCTGGGCTGACAGGGAAGCCCCTTTCTCCATGCCTGGCTTGAATAAGCGCTCAGTCGGCAGCAGCTGCTACTGACGGCTAGGACCCAGGGCTCTCCACGGGTGCCTGCCTCACCCCCGTACCCCCTCTGGGCTTCTCCGAAGAGAGCTAGCTAGAAGCATCCACTCGGCCCAGCTGGCCCTGTTCCCTGGACAGAATCTCCAAGACAGGGCTGACCCGCCTGGCCCTACAGGAGCTGCTGGTGGTGTGGCCCCTCTGGGGACAGTGCCCTGGCTTTGCAACTCCACTCTGTCCCTGCAGCCTGGTGCAGGCTCAGGTGGGCTGTGGGAGGGGTCCTGGCCCGGGATAAGGCCTCTGGTTTCACTGTGCCGCCCCTGAGCTGTTTTCCCCGTGGAGCATTTCCAAACACAGACCCCCCAGAGTGTAGGTCGGGGCGGGGGCGGGGGGGTGCCACTCTCCTCCGGTGAAAGGCTCTGTCCTCTGACAGCAGCCATCACCTTCCTCGAGGGGGTGCTGCGGGCCAGCAAGGTGCTGACAGAGCCTAGTGTGGGTGGGATGCGCACCCCTTCCCCCATGCAGTGGGTCCCTTGGTCTGACACGATGTCATGTGGATGGCAGGCTGGTGGGGCACCCAGTCAACCCTCAGCAATGATGCTGAGGGAGGCCCTGGCACAGGAACGATGGGTGCCCGTGGGCACCCAGGAAACGTGTCCGTGCCAGTCAGGATGGGTCTCCAGCCTCTGTTTGCAGTGGAGGAGCAGCTGTCCGCTCAGCGGGGTCCCTGGCATGTCTTCAGTGGACATGCTGGCTGAGCCAGCCATCAGCCTTCGCTTTACCGAGCTGCTGAGGTCAGTGTCGCAGTTACTGTGGCTCAGCCTGCTGTGTCCTGACAGATACGCAACCAGACTCAGTTCAGCTGGGAGGGATCCCGGGGGCCCTGGGGTTCTGGGCCAACACGGCGAGCGGGCACGCACAGCCCAAGGCTTGGAGGCAGGGCCCACCAATGTCCCCGCTGGCGGCCTTCCCTCCTCTCCGGGCCTGACGGCAAATATCGATGGTTCTGCAATAGCCTTCCTTCATCTTTAGCCTTGCCTGGCTCTCTTCCTTCTCACCTGCCCTCCCTCCTTCCATTATTTTTTCCTTTCCTGTGTCCTCAGCTTATGGCTCTGACACACCTGGATCAGGTAAGCAAGTCGGGCTTCCTAAGGTGTTTGGCAGAGAAGGCCCTCATTCCGCACACGGCGACAGGAACCCCCGACAGGCAGCTGAGGGCCACAGTGACGCCGCCTCCGAAGTGACCTGGGCAGGCGGGTGGGCCTCAGCCTCCCAGGCTGGGCCCTCTGGCTGCCACCCCAAGCCCTGTGGTCCGGCCCTACTCTCTATCGACCCGTCCCTGTGCATCACCCGCGCTGAGTCTCCTTGGTGCCCAGCCCTGCCCCCCAGCTCAGGCCTCTTTTGGCACCAGCCTCGGGAGCTCGGCATGGATGGGGCGCTGCATGCTTGGCTCTTCCCCACCATTTCTGAGACCCCCACCCCCAGAGGGCTTGTGGGCCTGGTGTCTCCCATCTTGGTGCTGGTGAGTCTGGCTGTGGTTTTAGATGAGGACAATTGGAAGCAGTCCCAAGCCAGGACCCTAAAGCACCCGCTGCCCCTGGAGGGCGACCGGGCATGCACTGGTGGTCATGGGGTTCCTGGGTCCTGAGGTTGTTCGCAGCCCAGTGTCCACAGCCCTGGCACAGGCCGCCGCTTGCTGGGTGGCTCTCTCTGGGGTCTGAAGTTTGATGTCATCAGGCCAAGACATGTCAGTGGCCTGAAGCTCTGTTCTGAGCAGCCACAGAGTAAGCTGGGCACCCTAAGTCTCCTCCCTTCTCCTGGGTAGGAGAGGGCCGGTGTCCGTAGGTGGCAGTGTTCTCGTTCTCCCGGCTCTGAGAAGGATGCTTAAGAGCCAGGGTGGCCATGAGGCTGAGAAGGGGCCCCAGGAACTTGTCCCAGCGACTGTCCCACATTCCTGGACCTCACCCCCAGCGAGTGGTCACCTCTGGGCTGGCCCACTGTGGCCTCATCTGCAGGCCTGAGTGTGGTCTGGCTCCCTGGCTGACCAAGGTCAGTTCCCACATGGCCCCACGTTCCAGGCCAAGCCACCCAGGGCCCCTCTGTGGGCTCTGGGAGGATCAACAAACAGCCCTGAGCGGTGGAAACCTCTCTGGCTCTCCAAGTCCGGGCGGACAGGGCCAGACAGAGAGGGACCCCAGACAGGCTGCCTCAGAGAACAAGCCGAGGCCTGTGTGCAGGGAGCGGGCCAGGCCCCCTCCGGCCGCCGGGAGGCCGGGAGAGACAGATGGCGTCTGTGCTTAATGGGGCAGAGCAGGGAGCAGAGGATTCCACGCAGCCCACCGGCCACCACCCACAGGGAGAGGGGAGTCAGGAGGCGGGAGACCTGTTCCCTCCACACCATTGACCCCCCAGGTCCCTGCCCTGTAGAGTCTGGGTCCTCACCAAGCAGTCACGGGCCCCCGCCAGCTCCAGGTAGCTGTGACAGGAGGCAAACAAGTGGGTCCCCCCAGGCTGGTTCTGAGAGAGAACCGGCCTCTCAGCCTGGATTCCTGGAAGACAGTAACAGCTAATGTTGGTCAGCACTGTGTCAGACGCATTTCTCGGTACTCTTCCCGCCCAGTCACCTGGGCAGACTTCATTCCCATTTTAGGGATGGGGAAACTGAGGCCCCAAGAGGCTCTGGGGCAGCTTCCTGGCCAGGTGCTCCTCACTGAGCCCCAGGAGGCCCCTCCAGTGGTGAAGCCCTCTGGGAGTTTGATTATTTCTCAACCTCTCTGGAGCTCCATCTTTCTTTTCAGAAGAGGAGTTGGGGTCCACAGGGGCCCCCAGCTACAGCAAGTTTGAGGATTCAAGCTTGCCTGGCCTACTGGGGCCAAACGAACGTCAGTTTTCATTCTGGAAACACAGGCCCCCATTCCAGTTGCCCTGCCTAGTGTCTCTGGGGTCCCCTCGCCATCCAGGAGGTCCTGTCCACGGTCCTGGCATTCGAAGACCCCTGGAGGCAGATCTCAACCTGTCCTCCTGCCATCGTCCCCCACTGCTCCTCGTGGGGTGACAGCTGGCCCTGGTGAGCCCTGGACTCTCCCCGGTTCAGCTCTGAAAGTCCCACATCTGGGAAGCCTCTCTGTCTCTGCAAACCGAGCGGGACTGTCGTCACCCTAGTCCTGCGGTCTGTGAGCTGCCACCTTTGGAGACTGCTGAAGGGTGTGAGCAGGCTGGCCAGCACCAAAGGCACCCCAGCTTTGGTACTCAGGTTTTGCTGTGACAGCCCCACCCTGTCTGTCCTCAGTTGCCATTTCACCAAGCACCCTCCCTTTTGATACTGGAAGTGGTGGACGGACCCTCGATGAGGTTTGCTGCAGCCCAGGCTCTGAGCCAGGGCCTGGGGTCCTCTCTTCTCAGCCAAGTGTAGAAGGAAGTTGGTCACATGAACATTTTTACCCAAACCCCAAATGTGAAGTTGAACATCACTTCAAACAGGGCCGTGCACAGCAGCCTCCACGTACAAGGGGGCGTGTGCAGGTGTGTGAGGGGTGCCCCAGGCACAGGGCGGCCAGGGTCCCAAACACCTCTGGCTGTCCCCAGAGTCTACATCATTTCCAAGACGCCCTTCCTCGTGCCAAGCCCTGACCCCTGACCCCAGTCAACCTGCCTGCGTGTCCTTCTTCCTGCCCTATCCGCTGCGCCACTGTGCCTCCCTCTTCCTCCTGCCTGCTGCCCCCCCAGAGTAAACACTGAAGGCCCAGTGGGTCCCATGGGCCTGCTCCCTCCCAGACAGAGGAAAGCAGGGTTCTCCTGGAGGCATGGCGTCCCCAAGTACACAAGTCTCAGTGGTGGGGAAGGTTTCAGGGGTGGAGCTGAGAAGACAAGGAGGATGCCACCCACAGCTTGCATGCATTCCAGACTCCAGTCCCTGGTCCCACTAGTCCCCCAGCAGGTGATGGGCACAGATGACAGGGAGGGAGGGAGGGGCCCACCAGGTGAGGTGAGCCACCCAAGGTCACACAGCTCGGAGTGCTGCACCAGAACCCTGGCCTTCCCCCCACCTTTTTTGCAGCTCTTTATTCTGATATCACTTCACATTCGCAGGTGGTCCCCTGCCAAGCAGGACACCCTGTGGGTGTGGTGTAAGGAACCTCAGGAAATGCAGGCCCATCTGCGCTCCGCTCAGTGGCGGGAAACGGGCCCAGAGCTGGGCCCTGACCACCCAGTGTCACACTGCATGTCCCAGCAGTGCCCCCAGCCTGGGGGTCACCCTGGGCCATCACTCTCCCAGGGGTCTCTGGGAAAAGGCCCGGCCCTCCCTGGGAGTCCCTGGGGCCAGGGAGTGCCCACCCTTTCTGTGTGGCCACAGCAGGACGTTGCCTCATCCCTCCTGGGGCGGTCGGCCCGGCCACAGAGTGTGCTGGAAACGTGTTTCCTGCCCCTCCGGCTCCACATGGATCAGCTCAGAACTGGCTAAGGGCCCTCCACCTTGGCCTCCACCAGAGCCATCCGGGGTGGCCTGGGGGTGGGCAGGCCCTCTGGTGCCAGAGTGCCCACTGGCCCGGCCCAGGGTGCTGACACCCACCCCCTAGCAGAGGCGGGCGGGTGGGGGAAGCAGGGTGGAACCCAGGCCGAGCTGCAGGCGATCTGCAGGAAACAGGCACACCCAGAGGAAGTGGCTGGTGGAAATGCAGCAGGCCCGGCCACGTGGAAGGGTGGCCCCCATGCAGCCACCCCATGTGCAGTGGTGCCCGAGCAGCAGGCTGGGGGAGGAGCCTCAAGGCCTGAGGTGCCCTTGCACTGGCCAGGAAGCTGCTGGGGAGGAGGGCACAGTGAACCTGTCCTGGCCTCCTCCGTGCTGCGCTGGGGCTGTGTCAGAGTCAAGCTGACAGGTGACAGCTGGGATTCCTGTCCTGGGGCCATCACGTTGCCACCACCCCTAGAAGTCTCCTGTGTGGGGTCCCCTGCCCAGTGTGGCATCCTCAGGACAAGTGGGCTCCAGAAGACCAGGGTCCTGTCCCACCCAGCTCAGCCACCAGCTCCCAGGTGCCCTGGAGGTGCTATGCCTTCCGGGAGTGTCTCCCCCCACCCTGGGGTGTGGGGCACGCCCTGCGCCCGCCCACCATGCTGCAACACCCCACATGCCTGCCAGGCACTCAGACCACAGACATTCACCGTCTCCCAGTCTGGAGTCTGCACGTTCAAAATCATAGCGTTGATGGGGCCGGTCCCCCAGAGACCTCCCTCCCGGGTGTGTGGACGGCTGTCCTCTCCCTGTGTCCCCATGCAGTGGCCCATCTGTGCATCTGCGTGTTCTGATGCCCTCTTCTTAAAAAGATACCGATCCTATGGGATTATCGCCCACCCTCTAACGAGAGACCTCATTTTAACTAAATTCCCTGTAAAGGCCCCATCTCCACATACAGCCACATTCAGAGGTTTTGGGGGTCCAGGCTCCAGCAGAGGAACTGGGGCGGTGGGGACAGTGCCGCCTGGAGCACTCCCCAAGGAAGCTGAAGACTGTGCAGCTCACTCATTACTTGTTCACGTGTTCCACAGACGGGGACGGAAGGGTATCTGCGGGCAGGGGACCTGTGGGTACCAGGCTGGACAAGACGTGGGAAGCCAGGTGGAAAGACAGATGACACAGGCTTCTGACTCCCAGATTTTTAAACAACTCGGAAAGGACAGGGTCCGGGCGTTTTGCAAACGGAGCGCAGGCCTCTCATGAATAGCAGCAGTGGGGGTGGGGGGGGATGGGAACCACCACAGCCTTAGCGGCTGGCCAGGGTCTACGACACTTAAGGAAGTGGGAGAAATCACAGCCTCCGGGTAAATGGAGGGAAACAGACCAAACAGGAAACGTAGGGTGGAAGCTCAGATGTCGACTGACCGATGGACCACCGTGCAACCGGACCAGGGAGATGCAAATTCAAACGATGCAGTGCCGTTTCCCCGCTGCTGCCCCCTCCCGGGTGCGTGGAATCCGGGAGTCGGAGCTCTTAGGAAGCTCCTACCCCCCCCCGCTGGGGTACACCAGCAGAGTCACTTTGGACAGTGGTTCGACCCCTCCTGGTAAGGCTGACACTGCTCCTCCCAGACCCTGCGATCCCGCTCCCAGACCCTGGCCCAAATCACAGGGGCAAGCATGAAAATGCGCCCCCGCATTTCCATGGCAGCTGTGGAAACAACCTCCATGCCCCCCCACACGCCAGGAGTGGGCTGTTTCCTCGCAACTGAACACGCCAGAACAGAGCAGTGTACGGAATGGACGGGGGGTGCGGCGGCATCACAGCTGACCCTCCCAACACCCTACGGAGACTAGACAGATGCGGAGGGTTCTGGGGGCGTCCTGCAGCAGCAGAAGGACATTTGCGGAAGGACATGAAAGCTGATAAAAGCCTGATATTCGGGTGAAGGTGTCAGACCAGTGTGGATTGGACCGTAGTTATGTGAGAGGCTAATGCTGGAGGCAGGGGGCAGGGACACAGGCCTGCTCCCTCGTCCCCTAGCCTGAGCTCTCTCGTCCCTGGCCTGCCCCGCCTCGCTGCCCCTGAACCCCGTTCTGGCTGAGGACCTGGCCTGTACCTGCCCCCTGCCTTGACCTCATGAGGTGAAAGGTCAGCCTGTGCAGCCCGTGAGGCGGGAGAGCCCTCCAAGGGGTTGAGGGTGGTCATGGGTGTGTGGCCCCCAGGGCTTAGTGCCTGGAGAAGGTCGCTGCTCTGGCCAGAGAGGGTGCGGGCACACAATTGCTCCATAAACACGGCCCCCCTCTCCTTGGAGGGCTGTGCCTCCTTAGGGAAGCCCCGGGAAGCGCGGAGAAGCAGAAAGGTGAGAAAACAAGTGAGGAAAATAACCACACGCCCTCCCACCCTCATCAACCTTGATCTCTCAGACCAAGTTTCCCACCATTTCCTTGAAGTGCGGTTTCAAAGTGAAGGAGCAGAGACTCGGGGGCTGGAGGTGGACCCCGTGTGGGGTGGCTGAGTTTAGTTCTTGCAAAAATCTGATTGTGCCTACACTCGCCAGCACAGGACCTGAGCGGGGCTGCCCCAAAGTGTGTCATTAATTCCGAGACAGGATCTATTTCTTCAGCCCTGCAATCCCGGCCTGCAAGGGGGCAAGTTCCAGCTCAGGTGTAACAGAAGCTCTGACCAGGTAGCTCAGGTGGGCAGCGCATCCTCCTGATGTGCCAAGGTTGTGGGTTCGATCCCCGGTCAGGGCACACACAAGAATCAACCAGTGAGTGCGTCAGTAAGTGGTAAAACAAATCTCTCTGTCTGTCTGTCCGTCTCTCTCTCCCCTTCCTCTCTCCCCCTCTCTAAAATCAACTTTTAAAAAAAGAAGAACAGAAGTTGGTAGAAGCCACTGGAGACATAGCTTCTCCCCATCTTGGTGGTGCCCAGGGGCTGAGGGGAACGCCTCTGTGGTGGCGGGACAGCGACTCCAGAGGTGCTCCCCAAAGAGGAGCTAGGGTTCCCAGGGAAGAGATGCTTCTGTGGGGGAAAGGGGAGGGGCAAGGGAGGGGCACGGGTGCCCTCTGCAGCAGGACGGACACACAGCGCACCCTGCTCCCGTGCCTCGGCCTGGACTTCGCGTTTTCTCTGGCTAGGCCTGTCCACTCAGGCAACGTCTGGGATGCACTAAAAATTATTTGTTGTTTACCTGAAAGGCAAACTTAACTGGGCAGCCTGGGTTTTCATTGGCTAGATCTGGTGCCCCTGCTGCCAGCTGAGGTTGGGAGCTGCTGACTGCATGCTCACTTCTGAGCCCTCTCGGCAGGTCACCCCTCTGGTCCAGGGGCTAGGCCTGGTCCCCCATGGGCTGCCCCCCACAGCCCTCATCCAGGTCCCTGGGCCACTGCCCCTGCTTAACTTGAACCTAAGCAGCACCCAGCACCTGGGCACGGCTCTTGCTCCCTGCAGCTGTCCGGAGCAGGGATCTGTGGGTCAGCTGTGTCCAGGGTCCCCAGGCACTGGAGGCACAGTGCCTGTGTAGAACGCAGGGGAGAGTCCTAGATTCAGAGCAGTTATGGGAACCCACCCAGTAAGAAGGGGCCTGGAGGGGGTGGTGTGAGCTTCAGGTCTGGGCACAGCCCCAGCCCTGCCCTGGTGGCCCTCATGTGACAGACACCAGGAGGTGGGGCGGGGGGTGGGATGTAAACTGGGACAACCTTTCTGAAGGGCAAGTTCTCAATTCATGTTTGAATGTCAGAAGGGTTCCCCTTTGACTCAGCATTTCTCCTTCTGGGAACTTCTGCCGAGGGACAGTTCCAACTGGGTGCAAAGATAACTCCAGATGTGCATCCCGGTGTGGCCGTAATGCCAGGAAGCTGGCAGCATCCGCATGCCTGTCGACGTGTTGGTGTCATCGAACATCTGTGTGACGGCCTCGCAGGCCACCTTTAAAAACGGAGACCTCTGTCTGTGCACGTGGGAAGACAGCGGCGATCGGCTTTGGAGTGAGCAGAGTAAGCATGGCAAGAGCAGACATCCTGCTTTCCCAAGTATGTGGGGTCATTCGCCCTGTGTGTGCATGTGTGTGCATGTGCACATCTGTGTGCACATTGCAAGAGTGGGAAGAAGGGTGGTCCCAGAGATGGCAGGTGCAGAATGGCAGGATTACCAGCTATCCCCCAGTATTCATCCCCGCCCTTCTTCTCTGGTAGCAGAACCCATGGTTTTCAGCTGGGTACATGGCTCACCTGGAATAAAGGTCTTTAGCCCTGGAATATAGAGTTCGCCCTGAACTCTCTTGCAGCGAATGTGGCCGTGTCACCAATGAGAGAGAGAGAGACAGACAGAAGAATGACATATTGCAGCTTCCAAAAACTTTCTTAAAAGTTAAGTGCTTTCTTCGTCCCTTCTTCCATCCTGCTGCCTGGAACTAAGATGTCATGGCTGGAGCTCCAGCTGCCATTCTAGACTGAGTGGCTCAGGTTACAGTGAGGGGTCTCAATCTCTGAAGGTTTTAGAGGGCTGGACCACCTCCCATTTCACTTGTGGACTTCCACATGCAAGAGAAACAAATGTCTGCCTTGTTTCACCGCTGTTATTGGGCAAGCTGTTTGCGGCTCCAGCTGAACTTAACCCTGACTATTCAAATAGTTACTTTGCCTGAAGAGATGTGTGTATATTTAAATTTTCTTGTTAAATGGTTTCTGGTTCTTTTGAAATTGTCATTTGGTTCTTTTAAGTTTGTGCCTTGAATATTTATATATCATGTATATAATTTTTTTAAACTTTCCATTTTGAAGCAAATAAGAAAGAAATTAAGAAAGCTTACACACACACACACACACACACACACAGCATTTACACTATGCCAATCACTCTTCAGAAAGCATGACATAAACTGTCTCATTTAGTCCTTGCATCAGCCCTTTGAGGTAGGGCATTATTCCCACTTGGCAGAACGGGAAACTGAGGCATGGAGCGGTTGAGTGGTCCACAGTAACTTAGCTAGTCAGTGGCAGCCTGGCCTTGATCCACAATCTTGAACACTACTCCACCTGCCCCCCGGGGCCCTCCAGCCTCAGCCCTACTGCCCCGCCCCACCATCCTAGGCAGTCACAGCTGCCTTGGAAGGCACCTCGAGTCCGTGTTCCCCTTCGCAGTGATTGCCAGGGCTTAGGGGCTGGGGCACTGGGGATTGGTGGCATTCATTCTTCTTCACTTGTCCCACAAGCAGTGGTGAGGCCCCTCCACTGGCCTGGTCTGTGCTGGGCACTGGGACGAAGTGGTGAGCCAAAGCCACAGGCCCTGCCCTCCAGCCACTGATCTAGTGGAGGAAGCAGGTGTGCAATGGGTAGCCCCATACATCGGTAGGACCTCACAGCTCCTGTGGAGGAGAGCCTAGGACTGCTGGGGTGCCCCAGCCAGGGATGGCAGCGATGGCTACCCTGGGAAGTGACCTGAGATGTG
The DNA here is from genome assembly GCA_004027475.1 of Anoura caudifer. Taxonomy (NCBI): domain Eukaryota; kingdom Metazoa; phylum Chordata; class Mammalia; order Chiroptera; family Phyllostomidae; genus Anoura; species Anoura caudifer. Next base: position 55,137 of record PVKU01007962.1, read on the forward strand.
GGAACAGAAGCAAGAACAGGAGTGACCTGTGTGAAGTGGAGGGAGGGACAGTCTGCACGTGCAAAGACCCTGTGGCAGGAGCAACTGGCCAGGCACACCCACCCCAAGCCCTCCTTTGAAGCACACAGCAGCCTATCCTTCCCAGCCCTACCCCCCTCACCCCCTGCCATCAGAGAACAGTTGTAGGTTCTTTCCGAAGCTGCAAGCTGCACACCTGTCTGCAGGCTTCCTGCTTGGTCCTGGGGCCGCCTGAAAGCAGGGAGGAGGACCCAGAAGGGCAGCCTGCCCCTCCTCCCTCCCACAGTTTCGGGCGCCCTGCAGGGCCCAGTTGACTGGCCAGCCCACAGCCTTTGGGCTGTAGGACAAGATCCCCACAGCCGCCAGAGCTTCAGGGAGAGCCTGTGCTCCCCCCGAGAAGGAGGGAGGGGCGGGTCGCTGCCAGCAGCAGGAATCCCCCATCCCAAGCTCTGAACATGGCTGAAGGTGGCTCCTGATCTTGTCTGCCCTGCACTTGGTCACTGTGAACACTGCAAGAACCCCACCTCGCAGGCCTGCCCCAAGGCCTACACCCTGCGGGGGCCTCAGAACCTCCCAAACAGGGGCCACATGTCCTGCCTTCAAGGCCTGAGGTTGAGCCGGCTCTCCAGGGCATAGCCTGGGCCCCTCTGCGCCCAGGGCCCTAAGTCTACGATCCCTGTTTTAAAATGTCACTCATAGATATCACCCCCATCTTGCCTGAATTCAACTGTCCCATCACCTGTGGCATTCCTCTGATGGGGGCCACGCTGCCCGAGCCTCCTGACATGCGCTCATCTGACTCAGTCACCCCCTGCCTCTTCACTGGCTCCCTATGGCTCTTGGCCTGACCTTGGTCTCCCCAGCAGAGGCTCCCCTCCCCCTCCACCCGCAGTGGGGCCCTGCCCGCTTCTGCTGCCTCGGTGGGCTGGCACAGGACCTTCCATTCCCTTGAAACTCACATGACCGCCAGCACCGCGCCCCCCCCCACCCGCCGCCCACCAGGAGGTGGTGAGACACCTGGTCCCTGCTCCCAGCAGCAGTTTCAAAAGATTTTGTTTTCTTTCAAAACACCACTTATCGAGCGTCCGGCTGGCCAGTGGGTCTGGGTCCAGAGCCGCACAGAGAGCTTCAAGCCCTGGGCCTGCTGAGCTGACATCACAGACAGGACAGTGCCCGCAGGACCTTGGACTGGACACGGGCAGAGGGCAGCCCCAAGGCTGCCCAGCCTGGTCCATCCCCAGCTGAGGGCGACAGAGGCATGTGTCCTGGGCTCCCCGTGGGGTCTGCTCCTCCCAGGGTCACTGCTGCAGGAGTGGCGGAGGTCCCTCTCTGTGCCTGGTCTGTGCTCCAACAGCCGGGCCTCTCCAGGGCTGATGCCCTCACTCCACCCCCCAACCCCGGACCTCGGGGGGCCCTCGGGGCAGGGACAATAGTAGGGGAGCTCCCATTTCCGGAGGCTGTGCTATGTGGCCCGGCATTTTGTCTCCCAAGCAGCTCAGTACTGTGGCCCTCACTTTACCGACATGAACGCAGATACCCGAAGCCCACTGGCCCCACACTCCCCCTCCCTCCCACCCCACGGTCAAGGAGCAATAGCTCAGCCGGGCACATGGCCGCCCAGCCACACACTCTTCTCAGACTCTCCCACAATAAGCCCTGGTCATGGCTATGTTCTGACCTTGAACATGAGCTGTGTCCTCCCTTCCTCCTCCTGCCCTGCCTGGGAGCCGACGGAAGGGGCTGCGTGAGGATGGCAGCATGGACAAATGGAAGGAGCCCAGGCAGCCCTGGCTGCCGGCCTGGTGCTTTGGGTGGGGAATTAATTTCGGATCAGGCCCCGGTGGCCTCAGGCCTCTTTGTCACACAGCAGCTGCCTGCTGACTGAAACAGCCTCACTCCGAGCTTCCTGCTGGGGGCTCACATCTGTTATCGCTGGGAGGTCCACCTCGGGATGGTCTGCTTTGGCAGAGTCAGCACACTGAGTGTGTTACAGGCTGCTGAGCCCCAGGATTTGGCCAGCTCTGGGCACCCCTGTACCCAGCCCAGGACCTGGCCCAGGGCATGGACAGGCAGAGCCCAGGCCCGAGCCGGCACTTTGGGAGGAACGGAATGAGCAAAGAGATCCATACTGACTGGGTGCTGAAGGGGCAGCGTGGTGGGCAGCCACTTCTTTGTCTTAATTTGCTTATTATTATGATTACTATTATTATCTTTTATCTACTCATTATTTACTGATCGGGGGTAGGACACGGGGCTAGACACCATCCACATTGCCTGGGTTCCTGCATCTGTAATAACTTAACAGAGACAAAATCCATACAACTTAGGGCGCCCCCATTCGCAGTGTGCAGGGCGGCAGATCCAGTGTATTCAGAATGACACGGCCATCGCTGCAGCTGGCGGGGAGGACATTGTCACCACTCCCCAGACCCACCCTGACCTGCCAGTCACTGAGTCCGCAGCCCCAGCCCCACCAGTGCCAGCCGACCTTTTATGTCTGTGGCTCAGCCCGCCCCGGGCAATTTGTGTGAACCGCATCAGGCCACACGTGTCCTTCTGCGTCTGGCCTCCTCCCTGGGCAGAATGTCTTCCAGGGTCGTCCACGCCATGGTGCGTGTCAGAGCTTTGTTCCTTCCCAGGGCTGGAGCATGGTCCCTTGTGTGAATGGAGAGCGTTTAGCCATCTGTGGGTCAGCTGGTGGACATTTAGTCCACTCCTACCTTTTGGCTTTGCAGATCGTGTCCCTGTGAGCAGCTTCTGTGCACCAGCTCCCGGGAGCACCTGTGTTCCCGCGGCTCCTGGCTGCACACCGGCATCATGGCTGCTGCCGGACCCATGAGCTGTGTTTCTGCATCAAGACCGGGAGGCAGTGACACAAGGGGTGGTCGGATCAGCCAGCTTCAGTCCGGCCCCACCGTTTGCAGGCTGCGGGGCCCTGGGCTCGGCCCTCGGGGCCCCCAAGCCAGCCCTTGCACATGAGTCACATGGGCCGGGGGGACGACAGTGACTCTGCAGAGGTGTTCTGTGGTTATTACCTGGCACACGGGGTGCTTGCTGAACACCAGTCCTCCTCTTTAGGCTGAGAAAGGGCAGGATGGGCAGGACAGGGCAGGACGAAGTATCAAGATGCCCATGCACCCCACCTACGACACTGCCCCACGAGTTGCCCCTAACCTCCCTGGGCCTGGCCTGGGGACGTGCATGTCTGTGTCCAACACCTGCCTCCCCCACAGCCCCCAGCCTCCACCCCACTGCCCTGGGTACTTGGTGGGTGGTCAGAGAGCCCTTTTCTCTCCCCCATGCCCATGATGGAGGCTGGGCCTGACCCAAAGTGGCCTGGGGTCTTCTGTGAGAGCAGGGACTGGCCGTGCCCATCGGACACTCTGTCCTGCCCCCACCCCCTCTGTGATTCCAAGTGACCTTAGCCCCACTGCGACGTTGGAAGGGACGTCAGCCTGTGTGGGTGGCAATTGGTATGTGGACCCAAGGCCTTCGGCACCTCTCAAAGGCCCGCGTGGCCCCTGGACACTTCTGGTGGCAGTGCCCTGACCCCGCTGCCTTGGGCGTAAGCAGAGCCACTGCTGGCCTCACAGCACCTCACCCAGACCACGTGACTCTGTCCTCACAAGGACCCTGTGTGGCAGGTACTGACATTATCCCCACTCTACAGATGAGGAAACTGAGGCACAGAGAGAGGAAGTAACCTTTCTCAAATACCACATGGGAGGATTCAAACCCAGGCTCGGATGCCAGAACCTGCTGTCACTCAAGGACCCCAGACCAGCCTTCACCACCCAGGGCACCTCCTGGGACTTGCACTTTCGCAAGGTTATGGCATCTGGAGACCAGCTGATGGACCCACCACCACAGACAGCTCTGGATGCCCGGAAGTAGATGCCCAAGGAGCCATGCCAATGCTTGAGTGCCCAGGCACTGCCCTCGGGCTCAGCCCCCTGTCACCACCCTGTGCAGGGCAGCCTGCAGGTCCGCAAAAAGGACAGGACCCAAGGAGCTTCACCCAGGGCAGGACGGCTCCCAGACTGAGATGAGAATGGCACCCCTGCATAGCCAGGGGGTGGCCTTGGAAGGATCCAGGGCTGGAGCGAGGGCAGGTGGGCTGGGGACCCTCGGGAGCCCTGTGGGCTCACACACTGGACCTGAGTGACACCCTGCCACCTCTGTCTTCCTGATGACCTGGGGTCTCGTGCCCCCGCTGGGCTGTCTGGGAGATGGAAGCCGGGATCCATCTCCCAGGTGGGCCTCCACGACACCCTTCTCTGATGCTCACGGTGAGGGGGCCATGGGGTAGGGTGGGGTGGCAGCACTGGGACCCTGGGGCAGCTAGGGGCGGGCATCTGGAAGGCGGCGTGGAATGCATGAGGCTTTCGGACCAGAGTCCCTGCACCTCCTGCCTGCTGTGACCTGGGGCACTTCACCTTGCATCTCTGAGAAAACACTCCCTTCCCTATGAAATGGCAAATGCTGCTATTGCTGGGAATGCCATAAAGGTCATTAGCGTTTAAATGATAACACATCCTGAGCTCACAGTTTGCGCAGCCTCTCGCTGGGTGTTTAGTACAATTGCTTCACTTAATCTGAAGCTGGAGCCCAGATCAGAGGCCAGAGCTGACATTCCTGCTGGCTCTCTCCTCCCACCGGTGGCGAGTTCACAGCTGCCGTGTATTGATCACCCATTCTGGCAGGCGGAGGGCGAGGGGTGCTGTGTGCCTCATCTTACCTGGTTGCCATGGCAACCCTGCAAATAAAATAAATGCATGATCCTCCCTCCACAGATGAGGGAACTGGGACTCAGAGAGGGCAAGTGACCGGCCCAAGGTCATGCAGCCCGTGTGCGGCAGAGCCAGGCCTGTGTGACTCCAGAAGACACGGCTCCCAGCTGCTCTGCCCTGTGCCACCCCTTGAAAGGCCCAGCCTGGTACCCGGACCTGGAAACCTTAGAGATCCATGAACAGTGGAACCCACAAACCAACTGTGGATGTCCCTGCGGTACAGTGCACTGTTGCCCGGCAAGGGGACCGACACACTGCCCCTCTGTGCAGCAGCAGGGGGGTGCCTCTCAGACATCACATCAAAAAAGAGAAAGGAGGCAGGCATCGAAATGTACACAGCATGGGATTCTGTTTATGTGGCACCAGGGCTGCGCGGAACTGAGCAGGTTCAATAAGACGGAACAATGGTTCCGTTCGGGGAGCAGCCGCTGCTGTGGAGTGAGACCTCAGTGGGACTAAAAGTGCCCCGTATGTGGATGAGGAGGGGGTCCCGTGGATGCAGGCATGTGTAACAACCCTTCGAGGAGCCTGGTGGTATAAGCCCCCTATGATACCCGCCCTCCCGCCAAGCACAATGATACACTCTGACAAAATACAAATTGTGAAACCGATCAAAATACAAATTGTGAAACTGATCAAAACTTAGAACGGAGGCCTGCAAGGGGATGAGTTTTTCTCCCTTTATTTTGTCTCATAATTTGCCCCACAGGTAGACCCCAGTCCCACGTCAGTGTTGTGCGTGTGTGGCTGAAGCTGGGGTGGAAACCATGCCATCTTGCTGGAGGAGAGGAGCCCAGCCTGGCTGGAGTATGAGGGAGGCATCTCAGGGTGCGGGGGAGACAGCTGAGAAGAGGCTCACCTAAAGGTGCGCAGGAGCCTGCCCAGGGCTCAGCCCGAGCCTGAACCACACATAGGCAGGACAGACTCAAAGCCCCTGAGCCAAGGGCTGAGCTGAGCGCTGACCGAGGTGTGAGCCCTGCCCCTGCCCCCGCCCCCACCCCTGCCAAGGCGAGGTGGGTCTTACGATCTGAACCCCACCAGTTGAAAAGTAAATTACTGAACACCTCTCTGAGGGTTCTAACACTACGCTGGCACTACACAACCTGGCACTCGAGTTGCCCCTGGCACAACCCAGGGTTGTTGGACGTATAAAGAAACGGGAAATTGGGACCCTTCCCAAGGGATGCAACAGCCAACAGGAGCAGATGCCTAGGTGACGGGAACGCTGGCATTATCAAAGGGTTTGCAGTGGCTACGGTGACCCCGGAGTGAAGAAAACACCTGTGGAGTGAATAAGAAGACAGGCAATCTTGGCAGAAAAAGGGTTAAACGAGGATATTCAAATGTTAGAACTAACGAATAAAATAGTTGCAATTTTAAAATGTTGCTGAATGGACCCAATAGCAGAATGGAGATGATGGAGGCAAGAGTTAGTGAATTTGTAGACCAATAAAAAAAAATACCCAATGTGAGGAACACAGGAAAAAAAAAAGATGGAGAAAGAAAATGACCATGTCATCAGGAATCCACGGGGAAATTTTACAGGATCTAACACGTTATAACTGTGGTGCTGAGGAAAGCAGGGAGAGGTGGGAGCAGAAAAACCTTCCAGGGAATAAGCCCCTAAAACCTCCCATACATAGTAAAAGACACGCATTTATGGATTCAAGACTCAGAGAACCCCAAACAAAATAAACTGGAAGAAACCGTGCACAGACAGATCATCAACAAACTGATACAAAGCCCAGGAAAAGGAAAAAACCTTGAGAGCCACTGGAGAAGAATGACACCGTGCCCACGGGGAGTAGTGCAAAGGACCCCGGGCTTGTTACTCGAAACCGCGGGCGCCGGGAGATGATGGAGCGAGGAACCTGAAGGGCTACAGGGGAAACCGTAATCCAGAGTCCTTGGTCTCCCAAAGGTACCTTTCTCCTCCTAAGTTCTTTGAAGTACAGGGGGTTGTTTAAAGCAAGAATTATAATATCAGTGGAGGATTTTGTGCGTGTGTATATGACAATTATAAAATAAAAACCAAGGAGGTGGAAAGAAGCCTCTATGGTTGAAAGATTTCTATGTTTTACATAAAGTAACACAATATTAATTCAAACTAGCCTGAGGAAAATTGGGTATCTGCGTTACAATTCCTAGAGTTGCACACAAAGAAATATAGACAAAAGCTAATAGGTAAGTTAAATGGAAATAGTAAAAAATGTTCAAATAATTCAAAAGCACGCAGAGAAGGGAGAACAAAGGAACAAAAAATAGAAAGGACCGATATTAAGTGTTAGTATTCTAAAACCACCAATTAAAAGTAAGAGGTTCTCAAACGGATAAGTATGCAAGACCCAAGTATGTGCTGCCTACAGGAGATTCCTTTTAAATATAAAGACACAGACAAGTTGAGAGTAAGTGAATTGAAGCAGACCCATCATGCAGACAATAAGCATAGGGTGGGAGGATTATGTTGATATTAATTGGGATTTACGTTAATAGTAAGGGGTTGTCAGAGACGAAGAGAAACATTTTGCTGTGATAGAAGAAGGGGTGATTAATTAGGAAGAGATAACGGTTACACATTTCTGCATGCCTAAACACATAAAGTGAAATCGACAGGACAGTAGGAAGAACTGGACGGTTCCACCGTCGCAACGGGAGACTCGAACACCCCGCCCTCCGCCATTGACAGAACGAACATGCGAACATGCAGCGGAGACTCGAGAGGTACGAAGAGCACTGTTAGCCCCTTGGGTCCAGTGGCTGTTTCCACAACGCCGCGCCGGCAGAGTGCACGTGCTTCACCAGCACTCGTTCACCGACACAAACCACGGGCCGGCGGGCCGGCTGTCACAGGAGGGGAGAACACTTTGAAGGACCAAAATCACGTATGTTCTCCGACAACAACTGCATCCAATTAGAAATTAATAACCAGGCCCCTAGGAAAACCCCAAATGTCTATAAATGATTCATGAACCTACAAAGGACTCATGAATTAAAGATGAAATCACAAGAGAAATGAGAAAATAATGGCAACGCCCCATGAAGATCGGCGGACGCCAGGAAAGCAGCGCTTGGAGAACAACGTAGAACTTTAAACGGTCGTCTGAGGAGCCGGGAACCATCAGAAATCAGCTCCCCGAGGGGGCGACCTTGGGGGGCGAGAGAGGGAAGAGCAAGGTGAAACCAAGCGAGGAGCAATAAGGAAATAATAACAAAGGAGCAGAAACCAATGAAACAGGAAGCAGGCAGGGAGAAGAGGAAACAGCAAAGCCAAAAGCTGCTTCCTGGCGAAGACCAGCAGCGTCGAGAAAGTCCCGGCTGAACTGCAGAAGTCAGCACCGGAGCAAGGACACCAGCCACCAACCTCAGGCACCCAAGGAACGGGCTACCCCGGAGCTTACGGCTGTGAGACGCCTTCACCCACATCTTCGTTGCAAGTTCCACAAGTGAAGTGGCAAATCTGTGGGGAAATTGAACGTTACAAACTGATATGAGAAGAAACAGAAAAGCTGAATAGCCCTACACCCATTAACACATTTTAATTTATTATATTAAAAATTAAGCCTTCTGAAAAGGAAAACCCAGAGCTAGCGGGTTTCACAGGTTGGTTTTATCAAACATCAGAGGAAGAGATAAACTAATCTTGCAGACTTTTCAGACAACGAAGGTGGAGGAAGCCCTGCCAACTCGAGTTAAGGCCAGCACAGCCCACATATAGAGACCTCACAAAGACATTCCAAAAGGAAAAGGAAATTTGCCCCAGCTGGGTAGCCCAGTTGGTTAGAGCGTCGTCCCAGTACACCACAGCTGCGGGTTCACTCCCTGGTCAGGGCACATACAGGAATCAACCAATGAATGCACCAATAGTGGCACAACAAATGGATGTCTCTCTCTCTCTCTCTCTTTCTCTCACCCCCTTCCTCTCTGTGTCTAAAAAGATCAATAAATAAATTAGAAAAAAGAAAATTGTAAACCAGCTTTCCTCATGAATATAGACACATAAATCCTATGTGTCTCTAATATTAGCAAGTCAGATCCCACAATGTATATAACTAATATACAAATGTATATAACTGAAACAATAATACATCAGGACTAAATGCTGGGAAGGTAAGGCTGCCTAAATGCTGGAAAATCGATTGATGTGAATCATATCATCTACCGCCCCTAGTGCGGAGCACAGACGGGGCCCAAGTCAGGGACCACACCACCTTGTCACTCCTGGACTTGAGCGGAAGTTCTCTTGCACCTGGGGGAGGTACAGGTTTGGGGACTGACACGTGAGCATCACTTTCCAAAGGCCCCCACTCAGGCCCCATGTGTGATGAGGTCTGAGGGCTGACCTGGCCGCCACCTGACCCCAGTGGGCCCCTCTGCCCTTCCCCACGGGAAGAACGTGGAGCTGCCCGGGAAACGCACTGCAGGCCTGGAGTCAGGCCGGCATAGGGGCCATGCAGAGCTGGAAGGGTACTGAGCCTCCTGGAGCCTCACTTTCCCCACCTGCATCAGGGATCATTGCTGTGCCAGGGCACAGGGCTGCTATAAAGACAGCTTGTAGCAGCTGGCACCAGGTCCTTCCTCCCTCGGGGACGAGGCCAAGCAGCAGGGCCCTGGGGGCCTGTCCAGCTCCAGGTGGCAGGCAGGAGCCTCCAGCCCTCCTCCCAGCCAACCAGCCATGATTCGAGGGCTGGGGGGCTGCGTCCAACATGACTCATACCCCATCCAAGGTGAAAGTTAAGTAAAGAAAGAGAAGGTGGCTGGGGAAACGCAGACTGCGTGCCGTTTATGTGAGTGATTAAAATTCTTTGGCTCACCACGTTCATCCCCCCTCCAGGAGAGAAACAGCCCCCTTATTAAATTCAAATGCCATGTGCCAGGGGGGACCTCCATGGGTCCCCTGCCTGTGCCTGGGGCTTGGCCCAGAACTTTGGTGCGGCTTCTTCAAAGGGGTCTTCTAATCACCTCTTTCCCAGCAGGGCTTGGGGGGTACTGCAGCCCCGGCCCCCAAGGCTCAGCCCTTCTGCCCTAAGCACGAAGCCTGGCCTTTTGGAAGCTGGTAGCATGTGGGCTGAGGGGCTGAGGCTGTCACTGTGGTCAGTCCCTCTCAAGGTCTTGGTCATCTTTTCTGGGGCGAGGGACTATCCATGCCATGGCTTCCTCCTGGGTGGCAGGGCCTCTGTGCCCTCAGTACACAGACATGGGGAAGGGCTGGGTGAAGATGTCACACTTATGGACGAGGGTGGGGTACAGTGTCCCTTGGAGTCCCTCGCAGCTGCAGCTCAGGGTGAGCACCCCCAGGGTGGCTTCCAAGGCCAGCAGGGGAAGCCCTAGGTGCTGGGAGGTATGGGTGGGCTCCAAGGGTGCAGAGGATAGGGACCTGTCATCAGGCCCCACGTTGGTGGCCTCTCAGGGGGTGAGGGACACTGTCATTACATACCTTTGTGGGCCAGACACTGTGTTTGGTTCTTCTCCAACTTGGGGGGCCAGCAGTCAAGCCTGATGCTATCCTGGAGACATGTCCTGGCCTGCTGTCCCCCGATCTCACTCTCGTGTCCCACAGAGAGGAGCAGCTTACCTGTGTGGGGGTCTGCCTCTGGCTCACAGCCTGATACAGGGCCAGCAGTTCCGTTAAAAGTTCTCTGCTGGCCCCTCCTCCACGGCCACACACATACCTAGACGATAGGTATGAGCTGCCTCTTGACAGTAACTGGAGAGCCAGCTGTACATGACTATGATCTCAAGTGAGGGCGAGCTCTGGAGGGAACCCCAAGAGCCCCTGGGGCAATTCCTTCCATGGCTCAGCGAGCTGGGGTCTTCAGAAGTCACAGTGGTCCCGCTGAGCCAAGGAGGCAGAGAGCGGAGCTCAGGGCGCTGGCGTTTCTGGACAACATGGGGCAAGACAGCAGTGAGTGGCTTCGAGCTGGGGGTGGAATGTGATACCGGGAGTGGAGCAGGGCCCAGGGACCCAGTCCAGACAGGGTGCAGAGCCTCCCTGACCCTGGACACCCAGCTGACCATCAAGACAGCATGCTTAGGAGCAAGGACGGCAACACCCCACTTCAGACCCCTCCTAACGAACCGAACATCAGCCCCCACAGCATCTCTGGGGACAGTGTGGGAGGTGAGTGTCCCCAAGTCAGGGGCTTGGGGCCACCGAGGACTGCCCCAAAGCCACCAACAAACTGCTAAGTCAAGTACATACAGTTCAGGGCAAAGAGAGAAATAGAGCTACTCACTAGAGCAAAAATCAACACCCTCCAGTGCAAAGAAAGAGACAAGAGCATCCCCAGCACGCACTACTTGGAAGGCACAGTGGGCAAGAAAATATTAGTAGCTGTGGGGGAAAAAAAAAACACAGGAAAATGTGACCCACAGTAAAGAAGAAAGCAGTCAAGACCTAACCGCAAGATGACTCGCGGCCGATGAAGCCATTGCAAGGAATGAAAGGCGTTGACCACAAAAGTGAAAAATGTGATCGGCCAGCTTCGCCCGTGCTAAACTGCTCTGCGCCGCAGACACCTGAGGCAGGTTGCAGCCCAAGAGCAGGTATCTGAAGCCAACTCTCCGCCCAGGGGTTTTTATTCTAAACGTCAAGGACTCTTACAACTCAGTCATAGGATCTACAATCCAGTGAAAACATGGGCAATGGAGATGAACTTGCACTCCACAAAGGTGCCGTCGATCTGGCCAGGAAACACCTGACACCTGCCCCTGCCCATCAGAATCACGGGGAAGCTGCAGAAGCCATGGTGAGACCCCACCTCACACCCACATGCACCTCATAGTAAAGATGGACACTCCCAAGTGTGGGCACAGACATAGGCCCTTTGGGGTCCTCCGACCTGACGGGCACATGTGACACTGTACAACCACTTTGGAATAATTTGACAGTTTCTTATAAATGTGAATCTATTGCCATGATACCCCCCAAAGAAAGGAAAGTGTACGCCCACAGAGAGGCCCCTGCAGAGAGTGTAGGGAGCCGGAATTGGACCAGGCCCAGCTGCCCCTACACGTGAAGGGAGGAGGCATGTTTGCAACAGAGGGAGCAGAGAGCAAACACACCCAGTGCCCAGCAATCTCACTGAGGTCCCCACGGAGCAGAGGAGCAGGAGTGGCAGAGCCCACGGGGGACACGATTCCATCAGTCTACGGTTCCACAACAAGCACGTTGAGACTGTAGCCACAGAAGGCAGAGTGGCTGCTACCTGTAGGTGGGGAAGGGCTGGCTCATTGCAAAGTGGCATGAGGGAACTTTCTGGAAGTGTATATATATATACCCTGGTAAATGCGGTGGTGGCCCAACTGTGCACCTTTGTCAACTCACTAAATTGTGTGTGTGAACAGGCAGATTTTACCAGGTGCAAATTATACCTCCACAAAGCCGATGGTTTGAAAGCCCAAGGCGTTGTTGTCTTGCCTCCCCTCGCCACCCCAGACTGGGTCGTGTCACATATGGTGGCTTTTCATACCCAAATGTAAACACCCTGCTGGTGGGCTCGTTCGGGGCGAGATTCCAGGGTGCCGTAGAAGGGGTGCACGTCGGGCCAAGGCCAACACAGCCGTGAAAGCCACACTGCCCCCTGGCAGCTGGGCCTATAGCTCTTCACGTGGCAGCCACAGGTCTGTCCCACATCCTTCATGCCAGGGTCCTGGGTGGGTGGAGCATGTGATTCTCGTGGGAACACTGGACGACACTTCAAGTCTCTGCTCAGAATGGTCTCCTCTTGCTTTCCATCAGCCCAGTCGGCAGACAGCTAGGCCCAGCGGTGCCGGGGAGGGATGCAGACCCTCCCTGCTGGTCCCTAGGCAACATGGGGACGTCCCATTCACGTGTGGAAAAGGGATGCAGGAGTTGGGAACAAAAATGCTCCTGGCACATCTCCCAGACCACGGGCACACGCACACACGCGCACACACGCACCAGACTCAGACTCTTGCATGGCGCTCACACCTTACGAAGCCTTCTCATTGCCACACATCCCATCCAATGAGGATAGTGACTTAAAGATGAGGGGCAACCAGGGGTGGGGAGACCCTTTGCAAACTCTCATCATTGTGCCTTGGAATCTTTTTTTAAATTTTATTTATTGACTTATTGATTTTTTAGAGATGAGGGAAGGGAGGGAGAAAGAGAGGAAGAGAAACATCAATGTGTGGTTGCCTCTCCCACGCCCCCTACTGGGGACCTGACCCAAAACCCAGGCATGTGCCCTGACTGGGAATTGAACCAGTGACATTTCGGTTCACAGGCCGGCACTCAATCCACTGAGCCACACCAGCCAGGGCCAGAATCTCAAAAGTGTCCAAGATGACAGCAGATTTCTTGGCCCAAAGGCAGACGTGGAAGTCGATGGAACAGCAGAGCGCCCAGAAATAGACTCATACATTCAGGGCCAGTTGTTTTCTGACAAAAGTGCAAAGGCGATTCAGTAGAAAAGAGATCATCTGTTCGAGCAATGCCTCTGAAACTGAATATTCAGAAAAGATATTCAGAAAACAGGCAGAAGAAAAGAACTTTGGTGGGTACCATACACCCTAAGGAACAGTGAACTCAGAATGGATCACAGACCTAAAAGCAAAACAAACTGTGCAACTTCTAGAAGAAAACATAGTGGGAAATCTTAGTAACACTGGATTAGGCCAAGATTTTAAAGCCACAACCCCAAACGCATGTTCCATAAGAAATACGGTCAACAGGATTTATCGCAGTGAACGCTGGCTGCTTTTTGAAATGCACTGTTAAGGGAATAAAAAGCCAAGTCACAGACTGAGAGAAAGTATTTGCAAATCACATATCTGATCAAAGACTTGCATCCAGAATACACAAATGTACTTACTTCTGGAACACACGGAGCCAATAATAAGAAAGCAAACAACCCGAGAGAAACGGACAAAAGATTTGAGCAGACACTTCACTCCAGAAGATACAGGGATAGCGAATAAGCTCCTGAAATGATGCTCGATGTCATTCATTGTTAGGGAAACGCAAATTAAAGCCACAACAAAATATTCCGCGCACCTGCTACAATGTCCGAACTGAAGATTCCCAGAGCCAAGTGTTGGCAAGGCTGTGGAGGAGCCGGGATCAAGGCAGGCTGCTGGTGGGGACGTAAGTGGCCGTGCCCTTCACACGCACCAATGCTCAGCCACTTCACTCCCAGGCACTTACCCGAGAGAAATGAACGCAGTCGTTCATACAAAAACCTGCACACGGATGTTCATGGCCATTTCCTTTGGAACAACCAAGCCCTTGGAGCAACCCAAATGTCTGTCAGCAGGTGAACAGCGAAAGACAGACCCTAAAACATCCATGCAAGGGAATACTACTCAGTCACAAGAGGAGTGAATGGTTTCTACATGTAACAATATAGATGAATCGCAAAATAATTATGCTGAACAAAGGAATCAGGCAAAATAAGGGTACACACTTTATAAGGCTGTTAGCATAAAATTTTAGAAAATGCAAATGCTCGTGAGGGACAGGCAGCACAGAAGTGTCTCTTGCATTTGTCTCTTGCACAACAGTGCACCTTGCACTTGTCTCTGGCTGAAGAAGGGACCCATGGGGCTAGGGAGACCAGGGCCCAGTCCCTGCTCGGCCCCTCGGAGCTGTGGGACTTTTGCCAAGTCACGTTCTTTCTCTGTGCCAAGGTTTCCTCCTCTGCACAGGGTTGGGGGGTGAGAACCAGGTGCATCCAACATTCTCACCCTCACCAGCTGGACTCACGCGAGGTGCTCTGCGTGGGAACGGGCACCGCGCTGTCCCCTGGGTTCCTGGATCCAGAGACCTGGGGCCAGCCCATGCTGCCAGCCACTGGTAGCCAGAGGCAAAGGCTGCCTGGGCCCTCAGCCCAGCCACTTCTCAGCACATACCTTCCCAGAAGCCACATGGAAGGCACCAGCTGGACCCGCTGTCCCAGAGACCGGCACACAGTGTCCCAGAGAGGTGGCTGGGGCTGAGCAAGCCAGCCCCAGAGGACAGAAGTAGGGGACCAACTGTCCCGGTCTGCCCAGGGCGAGGGGGCTTCCCAGGATGGGGGTCTGCAGCAATGAAGCCAGCCAGGAAGTCTGATGGCCACCACCGTGATGCCACCTCCCCCACCCCGCTAGGCACCTGTTCTTCCCAAGGAGGAGAGTAGCCCAGCACTGGGGAGACTGAGCAGTGGGGAAGCCACAGCTCCTGAAAGGGGGGTTCTCACTGGCCTTCCTCTCCCACCTCAACAATGGCGTTTCAGGCCTGAACGAAACCCAGGGCTGGTGTCGATGTGGGCCTCCACAGGGACCTTTGACTCCACGGCTCTGCTCCTTGAGCAGAACACACCCACTGTCTTCAAAATATGAATATTGCTTGACCCAGCGATTCCCTTTCCAGGAACTCCCCCCCCACCACACACACACACTGAAGTTATCAGACATGGGGCAAATCTGAACTCACCCTGAAGTGATTTTTAACATGGTAGAAAACGGGCGACCCCCTAGGGTGTGACACACCCACGTGGTGCCACCAGGCAGCTCCACCCAGACCGAGGGGCAAGCTGTGCTCTGGCATCCCGTGTCCAAAGGTCCTGTGATCTGCTGGTGCCCGGACAAAGCTCCAGAACATCCAGGGGCCGTTGCACCAACAGCACATGGAATGCTTACACCTGGGAGACTTGGCGAGGGGACCGCAGGGGTCTGAGATTATCTCTGGAGGCAGGGGTGGCCCTTGGGTGGGTGGACACATGCTTCCCTATATTGTTCAAATTGTTCAGATGAGACTTTGTTTACTTAACCAGGGAGGTTCGTGATTTATAGCAAAAGTCCCCTGTGCAGGTGCTCACTAGGGGTGTGGTAGCAGCAGCAGACCTCAAATTCTGTCCCCTGATATTAGGGAGCTGGGTCAGTCCCAATCTGTTCCCTGGAAAGAGGGGACAAAGGAGCTAGATTTGGGTCTGGCAAGAGTCTTTGTCCTCAGATTTGGAAATCACCCTGTTGTAAATTTTGCTTTCTCGGAAAGGTTCTGGGGAGTCTAGGAGGCTGAGGAGGTTAGAGGTCAGGCAAGGACACATTAGCTTGCAAACTACAGATGCCCAGCACACACTCCCAGAGAATGTTCAATAGTCTTTATAAGTTGGAGGTTAGAGAGTGGATCAGCTGCCTTCAGGCACAGCTGGATCCAGGTGCTTAAACACAGTCCCCTAGGTTCTTTCTACCTCTTCCCCTTTCTCCCTCTCTTCCCCTCTCTGTTCTCCTTGTCTTTGCCTCTCTTAGCTCATTAAACTTAGGCTTTCCAGTGCAGACAGGTACCCTTCACGGGGTACAAAAAAACAGGGTGTGACCCCAGGCAGCTTTGTGAATCTTGAGCCAAGGAACAGCGCCCCCTGATGGAAAAGCTCCAGGGAGAACTCAGCTTGCCCATGCCGGTGACCAGAGGACACAATACTTACATTATGGGGGGGAGAAAGTGTTTGAAATTCTTCAAAGGAAAGGGCGTGTGGCCTCTTTACAAAGGAAGGGAATCAGAATCGTGCTCCACAGAAAAGCATCACGGAGGCCACGCCCACCACAGCTGCAGTCTGCAGACTGTGCTTGTCTCCATGGCTGGCACCTGCTCAGAGCTTCACAGCCTCACAGCTTCCGAGACCCCACTTCCTCATGGGTGCGCACAGGCTGCGGCCACTCCGCTGCCCGAACATGCAGAGAGGGAGATGATATGGTTCTCCCTCTACTGATGAGGAACCCGAGGTTCCGACAGACTGGCTGAGTTCCTCCAGCCCCACCAGGCAGTGAACAGCAGCATCGGGACTAGCGGTCAGGTTGTCCAGTTCAAATCTTCCTTTACTTACAACTCTGTTCCTGGACTCAGGCTGGGAGGTGTCAGCAGCATCGTCATCAGTACCACCTTCCATATCGGCACCCGGTCACCACCCTCACCACCCCCACTAACGACAATAGCATCGTTACCACCACCCACCAATCAGCATTGGCAACCACCTGCCACCACCGCCATTATCACCACCATCACCACCAACATCCCCGTCATCCGCTCTATCTCCACACCCACTGCCTCACCACCACCACCACCACCATCACCATCAACAACCCACCATCACCACCTACAGCATCACCATTGCCTTCAGCAACAACACACCACCATCAGCTCCAATGACACCATCACCATAACAACAACCGAAACATCACAACCACCCTCTGCCAGGCAACCCATCACAGAGGCCTCGTTGTTAGACAGAGACACCGTCAAAGAACCGTGAACCTAAATGAGAAGGAGAAGCTGGTTGGATCGGATCTTCCTCGTGGGACTCCTTCTGCGGGAGCTGGCCCAGGCCCGGGCCGGAGCCCCGCATCCTGCTCGCAGCTTGGCGGTGCCTCTCCGGGATGGCTGGCCTGGCCCCAAGGCCTGCAATCCCATTTGGGAGAGGGACCATGTGAGTCACTGGGCTGACATTCTTGGGGATGAGGCAAGGTTTCTACTTTGGGAACCGACTAACTCTGACTCAGTGATGACTCAGCCAGGAGCAGGCCAGGGAAGCTGTGGCCACGCCTCTTCCTAAGCACCCTGACGGTCCCTGGGTGCTAGGGTCGGTGCTCAGAACTCAGGGCAGAACCGAGGTCCAGGGGGAGGAAGGGGGCGGCTCTCAATACTGCACAGTGAGGTGCAGGGAAAGGCAGAACTTGAGCCCAAATGAGTGTCCCATGCAGTGGCCCTGCTGTCACCAGCCTGGCCTTTGGCTCTGCCACTCGCTTGTGGACCTGGGAGCCCTGTTCTGAGTGAGGTCTCTCTGGCTTCCCCCACCTGTCTGGGAGGATGGCTGGTGGCCTTGGGTGGTGCCAAGGGGGGGCTCCATCCAAGCCTGCTGCGGGAGCAGTGGCAGGGCCAGAGCCCTGGCCCCAAGCTGCCAGGGGACAGGGGTGAGTGTCAGGGTCCCACCAGGAAAGAGATGACTCAGGTTGGGAAACTGCAGAGGGTGCGGGACATTACTGTTTCACTTTCTCGGGCTGAGCACCTGGGCATCAGAGTGGGTAGGTGGATGAAGGGCGAATGGGTGGGTGGGTGGTGAATGATTAAATGGATGAATGGACAGATGAGCGGGTAGATAAATGGGTGGATAAGTGGATGGGTGGATGGGTGGATGGAAGAGTGGGTAGATAATTAGATGGGTGCATGGATGGGTGGGTTTATACAGGAAGAGTCCCCACACACTTCTATCTCTCCAAAATGATAGTTTTGTGTCTCCCTCATGTTACCCATCTCGGGCCAGCTCGTTGGTATGCTGGGTGGGGGGCTGGGGGGGGGGGAGCAGGAGGCCTGGAGAACAGGCCCATCTCCTCCCGAGCTCTCTTCCCTTTACTGTCCCTCCCCAGTTAGGCCTCACACCCTGGCACCCACTGGAGGGACTCGGCTTTCCAGGAGGCTCTGCAGAACCAAACTTCCAAGATCCTGGCTTACCCACCCGCTCAGAGATGCTGGTGGCTCCACCCACCCTCGTCTTCTCCAATCCAGCCCCCCAGCCGGCCCCCACCCCTAGCGCAGAGCCTGCTCCCCCCGCCCCAGCCGTCTGCACTCACAAAGCCTGACTGTTCGATAAGGCCCTGCCAGCTGGAATGAGACACTTCCCGTCCAACGGGAGGTTCTGCACGGAGCCTGGGGGCAGCTGTCGCTGCGGGGGTGCGAGCCGGATCTGGGGCCTGCTCAGGGCCTGCACCTTCCCAGGGGCCCCCCTCAGCATAGGCTCTGCAGGGGGCCTGGAGGGGTTTCTGGAGGGAGAGCTTCTGCTCTCTGGACCCTCTGAGACTCAGCATTCCAGACCCTTACAAACCTGCCCCTTCAGGAGCCCCCAGGTTCGTTGCTGCCACAGGGGCTGGGGGCTGGTGGAATGCGGGCCTCCCCCAGGGGCAGCACTGTTTTCCTAGGCAATCAGGTACCAGTGACCGGAGCAGAGGGTGAAGGAACAGGTAAAAGTCAGTGCCTGTGGCCGGCAGCAGAGTATGGTCACCCACAGCCAGGACGGGCGCCGGCATCAGCCACCTGGGAGGCCAGAGTGGCACGTTCTGGCCCCAAGTCCAGCAAGAAGCCTCCACATCTCTTCCGGAACAACTCTCTGTGGAGAATCTCCAGGGCAGCCGGCACCATCCTCCTGGCCCCATTAGCTGCTCACTGGCCACTGGCCACTCCTCAACAGTTTCATGAGCACATACTGTCTGCCGGCACAAGGACACCAACAGACCCAGTCCCTGTCCTCACGGCACCTGTGTTCTCAGGTGACTGGGCCAGGCCTGCACACCCACCTGGTCCAGGCCCAGATCCCAGACTCCAGGCCCAGACCAAGACCCCAGATGCCAGATCCCAGGCCCAGACCCCAGGACCCAGGCCCAGACTCCAGACCCCAGACCCCGAACCCCAGGCCCAGACCCCAGGCCCAGACCCCAAACCCCAGGCCCCAGGCTCCAGGCCCCAAACCCTAAACCCCAGGCCCCAGACCCCAGGCCCCATACCCCAGACACAGGCCCAGCACAGTCAGCCGCCTTTTCTGGCTTTGATTCCTTTAAAAGTCTCTAATTACATCCTGGGAGAAACAATTAGAATGAAACTAAGGGTTTTTTTTTCTCTCTCTCTCTCCCGCAGGCCGGGCTTGTTTAATAACTTAATTAAATACACAGAATTATAATTATAATGTTAATATTTCCTTTCCATAAAGCTGGCACAATCTGCTGGAAGAAGCCTTTCTTGGGAATGGGAGCTTCCCACAGGCCCCAGCGCCCCCCCCATGTCCGAGGCCACCCCCCCACCACCACCAGGGCCCCCACCGAGCCCTCCTGGAGGAGCCCCAGCGGGGTGGGGGGGGGGACGGTGGGCAGCCCCCTCCTCTCTGTCTGTTTACAGTGGAGCTCAAACCACACGGTGGAAATTACTCTGAAGCTCCTAATTGCACATTTCCTTCCTCCAACCATTTTCTTTTGACAGTCGGCTTTGAAAGCACTTGCCACTTAATTCCCCCCAGGCAGGAAGGGGGGAGAAGACAGGAGGTAGCTGGAGGGGAACCAGCTCACCGTGGAGGGGCCCCCACTTCTCAGAGTACCTCCAGCGGGGACTCTGGGGTCCCAGGCCAGTGACCAGCCTACCTCCCACCCCTACTAGGTGACCCGGAGTGAGTAAGCTTTGTCTCTGTGAGTCTCACTTCTTGTCCGTAAAATGTGATTAAGAATATTCACCTTGAAAAGTAATGGTAAGAGATGGGCTGGCACGTAGTAGGTGCTCAGTAAATGCTAGGCTCTTTTCTCTCAGCTCTGTGGAAGAAACGCAGGCAGCAGGACAAGATTCGCCCAGCTCCTGTCTTCACTCTGCATCTAGTGCACGTATTGGCTCAGAGTAGGTGGCCTGGGCTCACGTGCCAGCGTGGCCTCTTGCCAGCCAAGCAGGGCGGGCCTGAGCGAGTGGCTCGCCCTCTTTGTGACTCAGTTTCCAGGTCCGTAAAAGGGGTAATAACAGTGCCTACATCACCAGGTCATCCTGAGGATGATGGGACCTGATCCTCCTAAAGAACAAGGGCAGAAGGAAGCTTAACCAGCATAGGCTGTGACCTCTGTCTGTCCCTCCGGAGGGGGCTAGTTGGCGGGAGTCAGATGGACTTGGGTTCCAGCCCTGCATGCAATGCACCCAGGAATCAGCTGACTTCACAAGCTCCCTGCCTCTTCCCCATGCACCGGGCACACTAACATAGGCCGCTGCAAGGCGCGAGGCAGGCGGTGGGCGTGGGGGCCTCAGCAGGCAGCGGCAGTACTTCAAGGCTGGGGGTGCCTAGGGGTCTCAGTCCCAGGGCTGAGGAGGAGGAGGCTACAGGGTCAGGAGAGACCCTCTGCTGGAGTTGGAGCTACAGCCAAGCGAATGCCTGTGACCTCCCTGTGCAAGACCCTGCCCCCCATGCATGCCAGGGCCCTGGAGCCGAGCAGCCCTCACTCACTGTGGCCTTGAGCAAGTCACAGAACCTCTCTGAGCCTCTGGTTCTACCTCTGCAAACTGGTAGTAACAGCTGGATTGCTGGGCCCGTTGGTGAGTTTATGCATGCCAAGTGTTGCCTGGCACACAGTAGGCACTCAATAAATGTTAGTGTCATATCCTCTATGTTATCCTGGATGGTCCTGGGGCTGACAGAGGCATAGCCATCTCCCCAGGTGACATCTGGACAGTGTCTGCAGCACCCCTCCCATCCCCACAGCCTAGGCCCCATGTCCCAGGCCCAACTCTGACATCGAGACCCTTTGGGAGGCTTTCCCCAGACTCGGGTCCTGAGGGCTGGGCCCCACACCTCCCCACGCCCTCCCTCAAGGGTGGCCCTTACCCTCATGTCTGTCCCGTGGGACTCAGGTTCCTGGAGCCCAGGGACCGCAGGTGTATCTCTGCTAGTCTCCCCACTGCTTCTCCTGCCACAGGAAGGCCAGGCTGCGGACCAGACCTGGAAGCACCCCCTCTGGTGCAGGAAGAGTGTCACAGGCGTGCGTGGGGATGGAGGGAGGGAACCTGCCAGCAAGGCCGGGATGGCAGATTCTCATTGAAAAGCAACAGTGGAGGCAGAGAGAGAGAGATGGGGTTGAGGTTTGTGGAAGGAGCTAGAATGCTGGACGGAGGGCACTGAGAGCAGCCTTGGGCAGTCCCCCTCGGTGGCTGTGCAAGGGCGTGTTGGGGGTGAGGCCACGTGGGAGCTTGATGTCACTCGTCCCCTGAGATGGGGTGCATCATGGAGGAGCACCAGTGGGGGGCTGGCGGAGCTCACCAGGTTGGTTCGAGGTGTGCTGAGTTGAAGACGCCTCCAGCACCCAACAGCGACATTTAGTGGATGGTTGGGGGACAAATCTGGAGGTCAGAGGGGAGAGGGCGGTGGTGAGGCCCTGGCAGTGGCTGCTACATTGCGTCCCAGGACCCCACAGAGCACTGTGGCTGAGCTGGGACAAGGACCCAGGCCTCCATCCTCCTCGCCAGCTGGGCACTCTTTCCTGCCCTCCCACGGTTCTCCAGGAGGATGTGGTGGGCGAAGCCCGAAGAAGAACGCTCCCTTGAAGACACAAATCCTTTCAGTTGTTTTCCTCCTGTATCATTGGTAAGAGCCCGACACCTACACATTTCTTTCTGCTGAAAAAGAATAGCCAGTCCGCCTTGGTCCCTGACACTGAAATTGGAGGCAGCAGCCATCGGGCCCTTGGAATGCACTGGCCTCCTGCATCCCAGTGGGCTGGAGCGAACGGGCACCACGGCTCTGTGCCATGGACCACAGGCATGATGGCCGAAGGGGCCTGATGGCAGCTAGTCCAGCCTGAAGCTGAAGCCGCTGCCCTCTGTCCTCCAGACACGCCCCCCTGGAGGGACCTCATCCCCTCCCTGCTGAAATCGCTCACTACACGGGGGCACTAGGACCCCTGGCTCCTTTTCTCTGGCCAAGACCTGCCCCTGGGCCCAGACCTGCTTATGGGGCAGCCCAAGGCTCCCCTTTGCCTTTGGAAGACCTGCAAGCACAGCCCAGATGGAGTCTGCCTCTTCACCTCCCGCCCCCCAGACCCCCTCCTGCATCCCGTCACCCTGCCTCAAACACAGGGATACTGATTCCCATTTGTTCTCTCTCATGCTCTGCTGTATGCGTGCACACCCTCAGCCTCGCCGCCCCCCCCCCCCCCCAAGGTGGCTGTCTGCGCCAGTGCAGGAGAGGTCTTTCGGAAAAGAGCTCGCCAGCATCACGGCCTGCTCCTGCTGGTGTCCCCACAACTTCAGGCTGTTCCCGACAGCCTACGAGGCCCTCTGCCTCACAGCCTGCCACCCATCAGCCGTCCACTAGGCCCTGTCCTGGGTCCCTACGCCCATACAGGCTCCAGTCAGGCCTGATGCCCCAGCCCTCCTGTCTGCTGCCTTTGCATGTGCCCGTCCCCCTCCCAGAATGCTCTTCCCACTCCCCACACCACCAGCTGAGCCGATCCCTCTCCCTGTCAGCTCCTCAAGACTCAGCCCAGGTGCTCAGCCCTGGGACGAGCCCCTGTCCTCCCTCCTGGGGCACTCTGGAGCAGTGTGTAGTGTGGGGCCCACCCCCTGGTGCCCACCTTGCTGGCCAAGCAGGACAACTCTGCACGTGCAGGGGCAGTGGGGGCCTTGGGTGCAAGCTGGGTCTCCCTGTCCTGACAAAGCCTGGTTCAAGTCCACCCATGAACAGGGGAGGGGACCCCAGGCAGGCCATTCATCTCCATGGCCTGCAGCTTCTCCAGGTATAACACGTAGGTGACAACATGCCCTGGCCTGTAGGGACAGTCCCTCACTCACTCAACAGGATTTATAAGCGCCTCCCATGTGCCAAGCATGGTCATAGGCATGGGGATAAACAGTTAACAAAACAGGCAAGACCCCTGCTGCCAAGCTGCCGACCCCCGTGGTGGAGAGAGGCGTAGACCGTTCAGTATGTCAGACCCTGCTTGCTGGGTACCACAGAATGTCGGGGTTGATGTGGAACAGGGGGCAGGGGAGGTTCCTGAGAGGAGCTTCCTCTGAGCAAAAGCCTGAAGGAGAGCAGGAAGCAAACCGTGTATGGGTCTGGGAAAGTGTCCCAGGCAGAAAGATGGCAAGTGCAAAGGCGCTGCGGTAGGGGGCTGCCTGCTGATTTTGAGGAGCAGCAGGGGGGGCCCTCTCTGGGGCGAGAGCCTAGGAGCGAGAGATCCGAGGGCAGAGAAGGGCAGAGAAGGGCAGGGGCAGGCAGGGGGCTGCAGGGCTGGAGAGGCTCGCCCGCCTGTGGAGATGCAGCTGCAGAGGGTAACCGGTAAGGGAGGGAGAACTGGACAGGGCTCAGCTCTTACTCCCCAGATTACTGCCTTCGGGGCCACGTGGGGGATGGAAGGGCCACGCAACCCTCTGCAGGAAGCCAGGACTCCAGAATGCTTCAGAGTGAGCCTGGCTGGGGCCAGATGTGTGGAATGGGAGAGGAGTTTGTGTGCCCAGGAACTGATGAAGATAACACTAAGGTGCAGGGAACAATGACAGCTAATAAGACCGTGGCCCAGGGGTTGTGGAAGCCCGAGGAGGGGAAGGAGGCTCCTGTGACCAGGACAGTGGTGGCCTCCGAGCTGGCCAGGTGATGTGGCTGACCCTACTCCTGCCGACCCCTGTCCAGGCCTGCTGCCTGCTGGGCCTGGCTGGGCGGGACATGGTGTCTCCTGAGACGTGAAAGCAGAGGAAGAGCTGAGACCGAAGCCTGTCTGGGAGACACCGCCCTTTGCCGAGGGGTCTGGCTCTAGGGGAGCTGGGTGTCTGCTGGCTCCTGAACTGGCCCATTTGGCTGCTGCCGTGACCGCTGAGCCCACAGCTAAGATCCTGGCCACGAAGGGAAGTGGCCTTCTGCCATCTTGCAGATATTCCTTGAAAGGGAAGGAAGAACATTCTGGAGACAAGTACATCCACAGTTTATGGAGCTGGGTTCTGCTAGTCAGCAGTTCTCGTTGTGACATGTTTCTTGGATTGGGAAGTTTTAGGGGGACCCCAGTCCCGAGCCCACCCAGTGACGGGAGTGGAGGGGCCTGAGCCCCTAGTGATCCTCCCGGTACCTGGATCTGGGCCTCTGGCGAGTGCCCTTCCTTTCAGAGTCCCCCATGCTGCCCACACCGTGCTGCCTGAGCCAAGGCCCCCCCCCC
>PVKU01007963.1:0-79677 GCA_004027475.1 Anoura caudifer
AAGAAAGAAGTATTGAGAAGCCAAAAGGAGTTGAGGGGTAAAAGAGATCAAAATAGTGAAAAAGAGAAAAAGAGAAAAAAAAAAAACCACCCAAAAAATTAAAAAACCGAATAACACCAAAACCGCTGATTCTTGCTGTTATCAATCTTGCCAAGCTGATTTTTCTGGTCTTGAAGACTGTAGTGGCCGAGGGGTGACCGTATTGTTTTTTATTCTTTTTATTTTTTCCCTTGTTCAGCATTCATTTTTCTCTGGCCTACTGTCCTCAGAGGTGCCCCTAGATTCTCTGCCCAGGGACCCAGGCACGAACTGTTGTCGTGCTCCCACAAGTCCCGATGTTCCCTGAGTCTTCCTTGCACAGGTTTCAACTGTCCCAGGAACAGGGCTCACCCACTATGGTGCCCAGCGACTGCGCGCTCTGTCGCACCGGGTCTCCCTTGGCGCACTGATGCCCCGAACCCCTAGCAGCTGTTTACAATGTCACCCGGGTGCAGACCAAGGTGCTCGCTCCAGCTCCCGCGTTTGTTCCCCCCGGGGGCTATGAGGTTTTAACTCCTGACTGAGATTTCAAGCGACCAGGTTTGTGCTGGCGTGGCGGGTCGCTGCTTGGCTGACCAGGGAGCGAATGTCCCAGCTTCCTCCCCTGAGACTTTCGGCCAGCCCTGGCCTGGCTTCTCAGCCCCGACCCCGGTCTCCAAGCTGTCGGGTCCCTGCTTGGCTGATCAGGGAGCGGCTGGTTTTACAATGTCGCCCGGGCACAGACCAAGGTGCTCGCTCCAGCTCCCGCGTTCGTTCCCCCCGGGGCTATGAGGTCTTAACTCCTGACTGAGATTTCAAGCGACCAGGTTTATGCTGGCGTGCCAGGGAGCTGCCCAGGGAGCGATGTCCCAGCTCCCTCCCCTGAGACTTACGGCCAGCCCTGGCCCGGTTTCTCGGCCCCCGCCCTGGTCTCCGCACGGCCGGAGTACTCTCCTTACCGTCCGGTTTTTCAACGTCCACTGCAATTTTCGATAATCTGTTTTCAAATATGCTGTGTTTCTGGTGTCTGTTTGCTGTGCTGCTTTGAAAAATGTCCTGGTTTAAGACCTATGTGTGGGAGGCAGAGATGTACGTCCTCTTACCATGCCGCCATCTTCTCTCTCTCCCTAAGACCTTTTTTAACATAAGACAATACTTGTTAGTTTAAGTGAATAAAGCAAAAAGCAAAATCTTTATTTGAAAAAATGTAAAATGTATATAAATATGAATAAAAGGAAGTAAAACCAAATGCCAGCAGAAATTGCATATGGTCTGATATATTTATTTCATCTGCTACAACATGGATGAATGTTGAGAACATTATGTTAAGTGAAATTAGCCAGTCAAAAAACAACAAATATTATATGTTTCCACTTATATGAGTTAACCTAGAAGAGTCAAATTTATAGAGATAGGTAGTGGGTGGGGAGAACAAGGAGTTGTGTAATGTTATAGAGCTTCAATTTTGCCAGAGTTCTGCAAATAGTTGCACAACAACATGAATACAGTTAACACTACTGAATGGTCCACCTAAATGTGACTAAGATGATCACATTTACATTATGTGTGTTTTATCACATTTTAAAAAGAAATTACATTTTGATGGAATTACTGTTTTCTTCATTTTTAAACATCAAATCAGTTCATTTTCCATTTAGTGTAAGTAAAAAGATATTAGCTATTAGAAATTTAAAAAACAATGACAAAGAGGCTAAGTCAGGGTCCACACCTGAGACATATATGTATTCTTAATTACTTGAAAGAGCTTTTAAATTTGAAGGAGTATAGCCCTGGCTGGGGTGACTCATTTGGTTGGGCATCTTACTGCAAACTAAAAGGTTAGAAATTTGATTCCTAGGCAGGGCACATGCCTGGGCTGAGGGATCTGTGTTCTACCCCCAACAGGGTGCCTGTGGAAGGCAGAAGGCATCCAATTGATGTTTCTCTCTCACATCGATCTTCCCTCTTCCTCTGTCTCTATGATGAAATTTTAAAAAATGTTGAAGGAGTACAACCAATATTTGATGAATAAAAGGAAATGTAGATAGGTAATAAAGGTCTGATTATTAAGTCTTTGGAAGTACAAGTGAAATTCCCTGCAGATTTATCCCTAGGATATCATTTAAAAGTATATAATTATAAGAATAAATTACTCTGATCAGATATATCTTCTGATTTTGACAGTTATCCCTAGAGAAATGGCTTATAGGGAAATAATCATATCTATTGATACTTCTTCAAAATAGAGCTTTGGAAAAATATTGCCAGTCCTCAATTTCAAATTTCCAAATATTACATGTCAACTAAAGAATATATTTCAAATATAAAGTTCACAATGAAGTCAAGTTGATCCTAGATAACTTAAGTATGATATACACAACTCTAGGGGAAGTATATATGCTATTTTATACTCGACAAGCTCTTGCATTGGTCAGGCTAGTGGACAACACCCCCTAAAATAAGTCTCTATACCATTTTGTGGTTTAGAATTTTCACTTGAGGAAATGCAGCTGAAAATGATATTTTAATTCACCTCTACCAAACTTTCTTTGCTATAGGATTATCATCCCTGAATTTCACAGTGCAGGTAAAAGAAATAGAAATAGTTAATCTTGGAAACAACAGATATGTTTTAACAAGACATTTTTAAGCCTGAAAGAAGAAGCAAGGTGTGTGTGTGTGGGGGGGGGGGTGGAAGGGTGCTTAAATCATAGAATGAATCCCAGTTCATTGAAAAATATGTTTTAAAAATTAAATGTTTTACCCCTCAAATATATCCAATTACTTTGCACAATATGAAGGCTATGAAGTCTAATTCACTGTAGACAGATGCTTACACCATCCCCTTTCCTTGCATGGGAAAATATGTTAACTTGAGGTAAACTCTTCCAAATGCAAGGTTAAGTAATGATCATTCTTTCCTAGGAAAATTGAAGGGATAATAAACTGAATTATCAACTTATAAGCTCAGTAAATTTGAAGGTTACAGAATAATTAGTGTTTTTTTGATTAATGAGAACCTGGTATAAAATATAAGTATTTCAGCTTTGTAGTATTTAAAGAAAATTAGGCCCTAGCTGGTGTGGATCAGTGGATTGAGCATGGGCTGCAAACCAAAGGGTCACCATTTTGATTCCCAGGGCACATACCTGGGTTACAGGCCAGGTCCCCAGGAGGGGGCGCATGAGAGGCAAACACACATTGATTTTCTCCTCTCTCTAAAAATAAATAAATAAAATCTTTAAAAAACAATTAGGACTAAAGGTGAGGATTAGCATGGAAAAATATTTTAAACTTGATAGTCTCTGTGAAGAGTGTTTAACTTTAGAAGCTTTATAGAGATTAACTGATGAAAGCAAGAAGAATAAAAATCCTGAAGCTCTCAAGTATCCCAGGAGTTATTTCAAAGACTCCATCAGGAACTTGAGGGATGGAAATATTTCTTCTTCCTTAGGTGATATAGAGATCTAGGTAGTTGTCAGGACCCCAAATGTGTCTTAACCTCCCTCATTTGCTACGAGAACTAGAGAATGACTTTTGTCTTAGGCAACATCTTTGTTGGTTGACCTTTTCTACTGTATAGGCCCTAGAGCTAAAAGGTGATCTCCAAGGAGATTATTGGCTGATGCTGAAGGCAGACATAATAAACAACTAATTGTGATACTGATATTTATGAACGCAAAAAGGAATTGGGAAGGACTGGAAATCCAAGAAAACTTTTGAAGCCCTTCTTTATCAGAAGATAAATTAATTTTTTTCTAGATTTATTCTAAAGGCAGATTCATTTTAAGATATATTTATGATTTACATATTTATATTTCCTTCTCTGAAAGAAGTCCCCCCTGGACTCAGATCTTAAACAGAAATGGTCTTTGTTTCCTTCCTTTTCTTTCATCTAAATATTCAGTAACTAAGTCCTCTATGGCTTTCATATAAAAAAAATTATTTTTCTTCAGTACTTGATGTCCTATCAAGAGAACTATTCCAGTATACACATAATTAGACCTTCCCTTCTTGGATTTTTTTCATATTTACTCAGATTAATCTTCCTTAAGCACCACTTAAATTCTTTTTTAAATTTTCTGCTTAATAATTTCCTGTCTTCCCATATTTTTAAGGTCTTTCAGAAAGGTCTCCAACTCTGCTTTCTACTGAAATATGTCTGAGGCATCATTGCCCACCTTTCAAGGACAACCCCTGTCTTGACTTGTGCAATTATAGACTAAGTGTGTCTACTCCTGAATTTAATATATAGAGAATCATAAAGGTTGTTTGACTTGTTCCAAAGTATATATATGAGATTGATCTACAATGGTGTATAAATATGCTTTGCTAATTTCCATTTTATATTGTATTTCATTGCACAAGATTATTTACCCATTTTTCTATTGATTGACATTGAGGCTATCATCTTTTGTTTAAAATTTTTGAATGAATTAAGATATGCATTTTAAGCCAATTAATGTAGCCTTAACATATTTGAGCATATAAATAATTTTAAATTGATTGTAACATTATACTAGGAAAAGTCACTGAATTAGATAGACAAGCACAATTAGAAAAAATGTAATATCAACATTTTGCTTGGACAAGGCATTAACATTTTAATAGAGAGTATCAATCTTCTTTTTTTATTAGTGGAAATCCAGTCACCCTTAATTTATACAAAATCATTGGGTTCCACTTATCTCAATTTGTAGCTTTCAATTACTGCTCTTTGCTTGAAGTACTCCTGTTACACACATAATGATCACACCAGCAGAAATTAAGCTAATAAGTTAAAATGTCTTCACATTTCTGGTGAATAATGCAGTTGTTTTCTCAGATTGACATCAATGAGGGTTTAACATTGTAGGAAAAATATATACAGTTTCTAAAACACTTCAACTGAGCAGATATTTGACAGCCATGGAAACTCCTAGAACTTCTGCTTATAATATTTAGTCAAAATGATTTAAAATTAATAGAAATTTTTCTGAGATATCAAATTGTTGTATTATACAGACTTGGGGTCTTATTTGGATAATCTTTCAGAGAATTGGGTGTAGCTATAAAGTAATTAAATTTCAGTTCAGGTTTTGAAATGACAATTTTATGTACAAAAAAAAGAATTGCAGTGAAACTACTTAATCAATATTTCTTATTTGTAATATTCATTAAATATATATATATATATAGTTTGCTTAGTGCTTATGATATTACAAGTGGAAGATAAATGCCCAGTATACACTTACTGAAGTTATATAAAAGATGGTAGAATTGAGGTGGAAGGAAAAATTATTCATATGGAAATGCACAGGATACATAGTTTATAGATAAATGAAACATATTAAGATAATATTTTGTTAACAAACAATTAATGAGGTTGATCAAAATCTAGCATCTTCTATCTAAGTAATATTACTTAGTAAAGGAATAATGTAATGCTGTGGGTAATGCAAATAGTGCTTAGGAAATTGCAGATTGCTGCTGATTCTAAGGAAATGTCCAACCCCTTCTTCAACAGTAGCCCTCCAGCAGGGACTTTAAAATATGTGATTAGATTACCCTACCCATAGTCTTGGCTTGAAAGCAGTAATAAAATATCAAGGATTTCAAACTCCATCCAATCATTCTATTTGACCACAATAATATACCATGGAAGTTCATTGTGTGTAATGCTAAGAATTATAATCAAACCTGCACTAGGAATGTGGAGAGACTAAGCTTGGTTTTTGAAAAAGTGGAGTTTAAATGGAAATAGCAGTACACTGATGCCAATGACAAGTCCACAGCTGAATTTAAAATTTGCATTTGTGCCCTGGCTGATGTGGCTCAGTGGATTGAGCACTGGACTGCAAAGAAAAGGGTTGACAGTTCAATTCCCAGTCAGGGAACATGCCTGGGTTCTGGACCAGGCCCCCAGTGGGGGGTCTGTGAGAGGTAACCACACATTGATGTTTCTGTCCCTTTCTTTCTCCCTCCCTTCCCCTCTCTCTAAAAAATAAATAAATAAAAAATTTTTTAAAAATCTGCATTAATTAGAAACATTATAGCGTTGGGTTAGTGTTTGCTAATCAGTTCCCAATTGCCATAGTTCTAACTTCTTAATACACTTCTTATATTTAAGGTCTAAAGTCAAAAGGATTTCATCTTGAAGATTTGAATAGATATTTAAAAATCTAAATATTGTTGTAAGACATTCCCTTTTGTATTGACAGTTTTCCCCCATTCAACTTAATTTGTGAATTGTAGAACTCCAGATTGAGAAATGCGGAGGCTATCTATAATTTTGTTTGCATGCATCTGTGTTTTGTTATTGTTTTAAATCAAAAATCCTCTATTAGTAGAATAAAGATCTCATTTAGGGTTCAGTGTTCTAAATAAGTTTATACCTTAAATTTGTTAATATATGATTCTCCCTCATTTAAGATGAAAGCTTCTTTTCATTAAAATGGTTTAAGAGGTATAGTGATGTAATAGTTATAAGAAAAGGTTGGAATCAAAACTATTTTAATGTAACCAAATCATACATCATATACCTTCCTTTATTTTAGGGCATCACATAAACCCTCTTCCTACTCTCTACAAGAAAATTAAAAACAAATCTAACCAACAAATTTTAGATATAAAATTTAGGGCTTATAATTTAGAAATATTTTTGCATTTTCAAATATCTGAGGAATTTAATCATATAACTTTCAAAATAATATTTCAAATGTTCTCTCTCTTTCATTATTTTAATGTCCTATTTGACCTCCTAAATCTTCTATATCTTAAAGGATATTGCTAAAGCCAATTTACGTATTCCTAATTATGAAAAAGTATTTTCAAAACGGGTTTACACTTCAACTTCCAAAAGCAGTTTACACTTCAGCTTCTAAAAGCAGATGAGAATCTATTCCATACAGCAAGTTACTAAAATTCTACAGTAGATTATTCTGCTAATAGGTCATTCTGCTATACCCAAAATCTATCTTGCTCAAGTTAAAACTCCTATCTGCTTATTCTGATTCACAATTTTTATGTTAAAATCCTCTATTATCATAGCATGTCTATCAGACTACTATTCAGCTTTAATTTTTATCTCTGTGCCCCTCCAAGTTTAAAATACTCTATCACTGTATCACTTTCAATTTGCTCATAGAAAATTATTTTTTAATCAAACATAGATTTCTCCTTTCAGAGTTTTCAAAAGGTCTAATAAAAATGTATATTTAGAGTGTAAATGCTAATAATCACTTCTTATATAAAAGAGAGCCATGTACTAAAACTATGCATTACTTTTCCTTTACTATCAGATCCATCCTCCTTTGGTTTAAAACAAGCATACAAATTCCAGTGTGTTCTAACCAACTGGCAGTTTTTGCTAGCTGGAATGCTCTATACTCCAGACCTTCATATGATTGTTCATTTGCTTATGGGTCCCTGCTCCAATTATACTTCATCAGGAAGGTCATCTCCCAACACACAAACTAAAGTTGCTCTAGAAGTCACTTTCTGTCCCATTACCTCATTCAATCCTTAATCATATTTGAATCTACATTAATTAGTTTACATATTTACCTGACTGACTCCTCTTCATCTCATATTCAATTCCTTCCCCAGCCCCTGCCACCTGCACGCACTGGAAAGTAATCTCCGTGGGAGCAGGAATCTTGTATTCTTCCCCAGCTATGTCACTGGTCTTCAGAATAATGCCTGACACTTAAGGGGTACTTAATAAATATGTTTGAGTTAATTTGTAAATAAGTAAAATGAAGTAGAGAATTATTATAAATAAGTCTGTAGAAGTAAGTAGAGGCCTCATTTGAGGTCTTTTAAACAATATCAATGTGTTTGAAATGTATTCTAAAAGGAGTCAGCCACCAGGGCTTTCCTCAGAGTTACTTGATGAAACTATCAATTTTCACTTAGGAATATGTACATATTTATTTCTTAAGGTAGCTTTTGTGAGTATACAGTAGCATAATCTTTATAGGTATTTTTCATATTTACTTCATGAGATCTACTTATCTTTCTTAATTCATGGTAAGATCCATAAGTATGTGTACTCTGAATTTAACACTTGTATCTGTCATAATCCTCCTATAGAGTAAGGGCCACTGAATAATTCTCGTGATTAGATTATTGAGAATTCTTCCATCCATTCAATAAATACTCATTTAACAACTATTTTTTAAAATGTATATGCTGAATGAAATAGATCATTTTTATGTGTTCTTTCTCAAAAATTCTGAGTGGGAGCTGATAGAGATTTTCATTAGTCACCCAGGCATGTAGAATAGATCATTCTTCTGCCCCATCTTTATATAAAATATCCTAATTGATTTGTAATTTAAAGAAGGAATTTGTGTCTGCTCTATCATCTATAATCCATATTATACATCACACCTTGAAAGATGATCTCTATGACCTTCTCACCCAGGAAATAGATTTGGGTACTCAGAAAGCCATTAGTCAATATTATGGTGGATTTGGAAGCATCTTAGTATTTGCTGAGCCAAGGTCATTACCATTAGAATTTAGAAATGAACCTAATGGAAATGACCATAAATAATTAAATTAACAAGACAGTGTAAGTTTAAGACTGTCTTTCTCTCAATTATAATCTCAATTGTACCAAGCGTAGAAGTTTGCATTGTTGCCATCTGAATCTTCACAAATTGCCATTTTTTCAAGGGGCAAAGGTCTTTTTAATTAATATTTTATATGATTCCACTTCCTTTTTCTCTTAGCATATCTATTTTACTTCTTTCTAAACTATTTTTAAAACTTTCCCTAGAGTTTGCAATATACATTTACATGTAATCCAAGTTCACTATCAAATAACACTCTACCACTTAACAGATAACACAGCTACTTTATAACAGTGTTATATATATCAACTCCTCCCTTCCAGCACTTTTAATATTACTATTATTTATTTCACTTCCAATAAGTTAATATCACCCAATTAATTGTTGCTATTATTTTCAACAGTTTTCTGTTAGATCAACTGAGCATAAGAAAAATAAAAAGTTTTACTTTACCTTCATTGTGTTCATTCTCTAAAAATGCTCCTTTCTTCATGTAATTGTAAATTTCAGTCCTGTATCCATTTTCCTTGTGTCTGAAGAATTTTTTTCCTTCTTATTGAATTTATTGGGATGACATTAGTTAATAAAATTATATAGGCTTCACATGTACAATTCTGTAATAGAAGAAATGTAATAGAATACAATTCTGTCCTTTGGGACAGAATGGATGGACCTAGAAAGCATGATGCTAAGTGAAATTAGTCAGTTAGAGAAAGACAAATACCATATGATAGCACTCCTATGTGGAATCTGATGAACAAAATAAACTGTCACACAAAATAGAAACAGAATCATAGATAGAGAACAGACTGACAGCTGTCAGAGGAGAGGCGTATTGAGGGGCTAGGAGAAACAGGTGCTGAAATTAAGCAATAACAGAACAAAACAAAAAACTCATAGATATAGACAATAGCATGGTGATTACCTGAAGAATTTCTTTTTAACATTTCTTGCAAGTCAAGTTTACTGACAACAAAATCCCTTAATTTTTTTTTTAATTTGAAGAAAGTCTATATTTTTCCACTTTTGGAGAATAATTTTGATAGATAAATAATTCTAGCCTAGTGGAGTTTTTTTTGTTTGTTTGTTTGTTTTGTTTTGTCTTTTTTAACATCTTAAATAATTCACTCTGTTCTTGCTGGTCTCATTTTTGAAAAAAAAAATCCTATATAACTCTTACCCTTTTCCAATACATGTAAAGTATTTTTATTCTCTAACTTCTTTTATGGTTTTCCCTTTTTGTTTTCTACATTTTTAAATGT
Source organism: Anoura caudifer (assembly GCA_004027475.1). Lineage (NCBI taxonomy): Eukaryota > Metazoa > Chordata > Mammalia > Chiroptera > Phyllostomidae > Anoura > Anoura caudifer. Next base: position 9,839 of record PVKU01007963.1, read on the forward strand.
TTTAATTTAATTTTTAAATTACAGTTTACATTAAATATTATTTTATATTAGTTTTAGGTGTATAGCATAGGGGTTAGATAATCATATACTTTGCAAAGTGTCCCCCCCAATATTTCCAGTACTGATCTGGCACCATACATAGTTTATGACAACATTCCTCCACTGTACTTCACATCTCTGTGACAAAGCTGCAACAGACTCATAGACACAGAGAGCAGACCGACGGTTGCCAGAATGGAGGGAGCTTGAGGATTGAGTGTAAAAGGTGAAGGGGTTAGAAGTACAAATTGAAAGTGACAAAGTAGTTATGGGGTGTTTTCTGCATTTTGAAAATCATATGCCTATCAGTAGATGTTAAAATATTTATCCTGCTTAGTTTTCTCTGAGCTTTCTGTGTGTGTGGTTTGGGTTTGGTCATTAATTTTTGAAATTTTTGGTTATTCAAATATATTGTTTTCCTTTCTCTCTTCTCCTGGTATTCCTACTATGTACACATTACAGCATTTTTAACTGCCCCACAATTCATGGATATTATGTTTCCTTTCTTTTTAATTTTTTTTTCTGTTTTCTTTCCATTTTAGTTTGATATCTTTCTACTGACATATGTTCAATTTCACTGATACTTTCCTTCATTTTGTCCAGTCTCTCTACTCTTGAGTCCATCAAAAGCATTCTCCATTTCCCTTTTATCATTTCTCATAGTTTCAATTTCTTTACTCATATAACCTATCTGCTCTTGTACATTACCCACCTCTTTCATCAACACCTTTAGAATATTAATTATAGTAATTCTGAAACCCTTGTCTGACAATCCCGAACTCTCTGCCATATATGAGTCTGGTTCTTTTATTTGCTTTGTCTCTTTTTACTGTGATCTTCCCTGCCTTTTAGAAAGCCTTTAATTTTTTGTTGTTATTTTGAAAGCTGGTCATTGTAATAGCAATAGGACTAAGGTAAAGAGGCCTTACTGTGTGGTTTTATGTTTAGCCCGTCAGGAGTTAGGCTGTATTGAACGTCTGCTATGGCTGTGGTATCAGAGGCTGCAATAGCTAGTAGAGTTGTTTCTGTCTCTCCTATTTTCTTTGTATTTACCTAAAAATTCTTTCTTACATAGAGTCTGTGACTTGCAACTCTCTTAGCTGTAATTCACTGTTTCTATACTACAGTCTTATTGAGGTGGTGCCATAGTATTTAGGATGAGAAGGGTTCTATCAATGTATGCTTAAATCTCTCTTTTTAATGAGCCAGAGTCCCCTGGGTGTGCCATTTAAAAGAGTTTCTTACCTCTTTTTTTATTCCCTTTGTAAGACAGAAAGAAAAGAGGGGTCTTTAGCCTCCTACTAGCTCTTCTTTTAGGTCAGACATGGACCCAGAAAAGTAATATCCACCAAAGCAGGCACTAGTCCCAGAATGTTCTAGATATATTTCAAAAAGGCTACTATTTTCATGGACATACTTCAAAATGGTTACATTCCCCTCTTTCTGCCTAAAGCATGAGAAGATTTTTCTGTGGTCTTTGTAATGAGAACCTTCTACCGGGCTCCTAGAAGTAAAACTCGCCAAAGTGCGGCTCTACCCTGCGCTGTGAGACTGGGCTGCTAGGCGATACCTGTCAAGCTACTTTACACTCCGCGGCCAGAAGCTCATCAATCACTATTTTGGTGTTTCTGACAGTGGCTTCTGCTCCCAATAAATTGTGATTCTCTGTATTTACCCATCTGTCAGTTGTTTGGGGTGACAATTTTCCTCATAGCCTCACTTCTGTAGTCAATTTAAGAAGAGTCCTTGATTTTATTTTTTTTCTTGTTATGAGGATGTGAGTGACAGCTTCCAAACCCATAGTAAGTTAAAATAGAAGCTGGCCAGCTCTTTTATTTTAATATTTATATTTAATATATTAAAAAATGATGTTTACTTTGATTACTAGATACATTTTTATATATTCTTTGTACTGTCAAAGAGAAAAGAAAAAGAGAACTTAATTCCCTTTTTAACCCTAGATGATCCTTTCCCTTATTATAAAAATCTGGTGCTTGTACGTATGAATGCTGAGGCAGCATGATAAAGTGGGGGCTATGGCAGCTCTTTATCATTTCTTAAAATATGAACTAGCAGATGGCATTTTCTCTTTTCTCCATTTCATAATTCATCAAAAAACAATTAAAAGCAAATGAGTCTTAACAAATAGTTGGCATGCTCATTTCTGTGATAGTTATTTTTATAATAATCAGAGCTCATTATAACATGTTCAAAAAAACTTTTAATGTTCATTTAGCATTGTAGTTAAGTCTAGTGTTTTCATTTTCACAAAATTATAAAAATAGCCTTATGTTGATCTTTGGGTGTTTTAGAACTTAACTGATGTATAAAATATCAGCTTTTGGTTTAATGCATACAGATTAAGCTATACAGCTTTTAAAACATCTTTGATGAATCAGTATGCCATGAAGCTAATGATACTTAAGCTTTAGCGCATCTTTCTTTAATGCCTTCCTTCTCAGCTCTAGCGGGGGCCTTACTAATTTGTTCACCTAGTCACATGGCGGGTGACAGGAAGTTTTGGTTTTTCGTTCCATTGGTCTTTCCATAGGGCTATGTAAGTGCCCTTATGGCCCAGCAGCTGGTTGAGCCAGCGGCACATGATCTGAGAGACTGCAAGGAGAAAGTAAGCCACAGTGCCTTGTATAGAGCCTCGTTTCCACGTCGCTGCTACCTTCATTTTGTGCTAAGCGTTGTAAGTGAATCACTACTTGCCATCCACACTCAAGGGAAAAGGAAGTACATACCATGTCTTGAATGAGAAGAATACCAAAGAATTTTAATTCGTCATGCTTTGTATCAGAGCTCTTTCTTGATGGTTATGTTTTTAGTTTCCCTGGAATGCCATAAAAAATTGCCGCAAACTGGGTAGCTACATACAACAGAAATTTATTTTCTCACAGTTCTGGAAACTAGGCATCCAAAATCAAGTTTTAAGCAGTGTCATGCTCCTACTGAACATTCCATGAAAGAATCATTTCTTTCCTCTTCCTAGCTTCACTTGGCTCTGGCATTCCTTGACAGGTACTTGTACCACTCCAATTTATGCCTCTAATGTCACATGTCTTTCTTCCCTTGGAGCCTGTCTGCTGTATGTCTCCCTCTCCTTTCCTCATAGAGAAACTAGGTATTGAACTTAGGGCCCACCTTAACCCAGCATGACATCATCTCACTTGCCTACCTCTTCAAAGATGTTATGTAAATAGATCATACTTACAGGCACTAGGGGTTAGAACTTGAACATATCTTTTGGGAGATGATAATGTAACCCACTAAAGATATCATACTTAATAGTATTTATTAGAATTCCTTCTTGTAGAGAACAACCATTTATGTAATGCAGAGTATGTATATGACTATAAAAGTTTATATAAAAAGAGAATTGATAGTCATTTCCAAATTTAACAGCAATCATAAAAATTTACAACTGTACTAAAAATGTGCTATGAAGCTAAAAGAAAGTTTTCCAAACTGTCAAAATTGAAAAAGAATTGATTAATGTAGCCAGAGGAAATATAATTTTTTTGCTTTTTATGAGAAATACCATATGAGAACTAAGAGCATACAACCAAAAAATAGAGGAAAAGATTATAGAATTGTGCCAAATAGATAATTAATACAAAATTTTTTATGTTTTTGTGATGTGGCATTTGCAATATTTTATAATTTGTTATTATTAATATTTCATTTAAAGGAAATATGCACTTTTGTGTCTAATTTTATATTCATTATCTTATAAACCTAGGAGACCCAGAATCAGTACTGACTCCCCTTTGGGCATCTTGCTAAATGAACTTGGTTTTGTAGAAAGTTTTAGGTAAAGGAGTACACAATAATAGGAATTTAAAGACACTTTGCTTCATCAAATATTGTTAAAAATTAGGTGAATGAATTCATGAACTAATAGAAGAATATTACAATTAGGCAGTTTTAGAGAATCATCTAAGAAAATGAAATAGAGTCTGAGAAGCATAGAGAATTAACCTATTTTTTTCATCATTAAATGTCAAGACATTGATAAGGTTTTTCCTTCACAGGAATGTACTTTGCCATGAATAATGGTGTACACCCATGTTTTTGGCCCAAACTTTCAGGAAAAAAATCTTTTGCTTTAATTTTTTAATTCATTTATTTATTTATATTTAGATACTTGTTTTTTTGTATTATAAAGGAATCTTAGCATTTGTTTTTGAATATGTTATGGTATAAGAAATTTTATATAACAAATAATTACAAAAGAAGAAGTACAAGATACAAGAAATTTTATGTACCAGCACTACCCATGTATAATGTGTATCCTTATTTTTCCCTCAAAAATTTGGGTAAAAAAGTGTGCATTATACATGGCAAAATATGGTAACTTGTTAATAATTCTAAAATCCTTGAAATACAAACTCTTTAAAAAAGGTAACTTTAAAAACTATAATACTGGATTGTATGAGAGTAGTTGTAGGAGCTTTAAATTCTATGTTTACATGAGATATATTCTGGGCATTTGATCATTTTTTTATGGTGCTTAACATATTTGAACTTTCAAATATGAGTTATTATTACTTAGCAAATTACATAAATTTTTCTTGAAGTGTGCAGTTTGGGTATGTCATTGTTCTAAGGTGACCCAATTTATCTGAACGCAGAAAGAATGTATTTGGTTCTTCTATAAAAATTATACATGAATTTTATTCTATACAAAAGTTATTATAAGCACCATAAACAATAGGAATGTAGAATCTGAATAAGATTGCTAACAACTAGCTCAAAAGAGAGTTGGCCAGTAGAAAAGACACTTATGCTCAAACTATATAATGATAAATTTCATCAAGTCTTCAATGTATAATCCTCAATAATACATACATATATATAATTTATTGGGGTTACATTGATTAATTAAGTAAGTTTCAAGGGTTCAGTTCTCTAATGCACCATCAGTATGCCATATTGTGCACCAATAGTGTAGTCTCATTTTGTCATCATTTGTCTCCCTTTACCATCTTCTACCTGCCACCAACCCCTTTCTGTCTGGTAATTATCATGTCCATCTATGAGATTTTTTTGTGTGCATTTAATACCTTCACCTATTTCACCCAGCTCCACAACTTACCCCTGACAGCTGTCAGACTGTTCTCTGTATCTATGAGTCCTTTCTATTTTTTTTTTTGTTTTGTTTTTATTTTGTTTGTTGGATTCCACATACAAGTGAAATCATGCAGAACTTGTCTTTCTCTACTGGCTTATTTCACTGAGCATAATAGACCCTAGGCCCATTCATGCTGTCAAAAAAGTAAGATTTCCTTTTTTACAGCTAAGTAGTATTCCACTGTGTAAATGTACCACTTCTTTTTTTATTCACTTACCTACTGATGAACATTTGGGTTGTTTCCAAGTCTTGGCTATTGTAAATAGTGCTTGAATGAACATAGGTTGCATATATTCTTTCGAATCAGTGTTTCAGATTTCTTCAGATATATTCCAGAAGCGGAATTACTGGGTCATTAGGAAGTTCCATCTTTAAATTTTTGAGGAAATCCCATACTGTTTTCTACAGTGACTGCACTAGTCTGTATTCTGCCAGCAATGCCTTAGAGTTCTCTGTACTCCACATCCTCTCTGACACTTGGTTGTTGATGTGTTGATGATAGCCATTCTGACTATCATCAACCAATGTAACCCCAATAAATTCAATAAAAATATATATTTTTAAAAGTATTATGATTATGGATTGAAGACTTGATGAAATTTCATTTTATATAATTTGAGCATGTATCATTTATCATTGTAGTTTTACTTTTCATTCCCCTGATGACTAGTGATGTTGAGCATCTTTTAATATGTCTATTGGTCATCTGTATGTCCTCTTTGGAGAAGTGTCTTTTCAGGCCCTTTGCCTATTTTTTAATTGGATTGAGTTGTACAGTGTTGAGTTGTATAAATTTTTCATACATTTTGGATATTAACTCCTTATCAAATATATCATTGGTGAATATGTTCTCACATTCAGCAGGTTGTCTTTCATTTTGTCGAAGTTTGCCTTTGCTGTGCAAAAACTTTTTGGTTTGACTTAATCCCATTTGTTTATTTATTTTTTTTTGTTCTCCTTGGTTGAGGAGACATATCACAAAAAAATAGTTGCTACAAGAATTGTCTGAGATTTTACTACCTATGTTTTCTTCTAAGATTTTCAAATTGAGACTTGTATGTAAGTCTTCAATCTGTTTTGAGTTTATTTTTGTGAGTGGTGTAAGGAGATGATCCAGTTTAATTTTTTTGCATGTATCTGTCCAGTTTTCCCAATACAATTTATTGACTAAATTGTCCTTAGTCATTGTATACTCTTGCCTCCTTTGTCAAATATTAATTGATGAAAAAGGAATGGATGTATTTCTGGGATCTCTCTTCTGTTCCATTTATCATTTTCTGTTTTTATGCCAGTATCATGTTGTTTTGATTACTGTAGCTTTGTAGTATAATTTGATATCAGGTAACACAATAGATCCAACTTTCTTCTTTTTTCTCAAGATTGGGAGACTATTTGGGGTTGTTTATAATAATTCCAACCTCAGTATAAACAAAGAATGTGCATATTTTATCTATGTTTTTACTCATCTTCAAAATGACAAAAGAAATAACCACTTTACAAAATTATTAAATGGATTAAGAATGGTAAATCAAGAAAATGTCTAATGTTTTCTGATATCTTATAAAATCTCAAAAAAGCTAATCTATTTGTCATTTTATATACTTCTTAGCCTATTACTTCTATATCAAAATGTCTTTTATAGAAGGTAGTATAACCTTGAATAACATTAAGCTAAAACTTGATTTCAGATGGAACTCACCAAAAGCTTGATGATAGTGGATGAAAATGATGTAAAATGTCTGGAAAAAAGGTCACACAGAATGTTCTCATGTTTAAACTGAAAGAAAGGAGATGCACAGGTAAGCCACAGATATACCATTAATACAGAACAATTTGAGACTTATTTTTTGATAAGCTGTTATTTTTTTCTTCTCAGTTTTGCATTCATTTGAAAAGTGTGTGGCAAACCAGCCCTCTGAAAAATAGCATTAAATGTAATTGATATTTAAATAGTATATTACACCTATGATCAAATAGATAAAATACAGAAATTTAGTGAGAATTTGCCAATTCTCACTAAAATCTGATAAATGAACATGGTAAAGAAAAACAGAGAAAAAGCCTTCTTGTACCTGAATATCCATCAGGCTTTAAGGATGAAAAGGCCATTTAGGTTAACTGGTTCATCTTATTGAGAACTTAGAATTGCATCACCCTGAGTTGATTAGAATGTCTTAAAATGACAATTTTAAATGGCTCAAGAGGCAGGAAACACTTGACAACATTGCTTTTGAGAGTCAGTTATATTATCTGGCATTTTGGTTTTGAAATTGTACTTAAATATGCTTTATTTCATTTTCCAAGTTTCAAGTTGGTACTAAATTTATAATTTAATGTACTGTATTATTGACAACAGTAATAGCTAACATCAACAAATGTACATCAATGTACATATATGCTGTGCGTAAGGGTTGGTGTTAGGTTCGTTATTGACCTAATCATGAGAGAAAGAGAGAAAATGATTCTTATCCAAATTTTACAGATAACACTAAAGAGTGAGATAAGAGACTTCTCCACAAGATAGAGATTCACACACAGCAAACCAGAGCAATGATTCAAACCCAAGTCTGCCTGGCTTCATGGATAATGTTTGCAAAATGACATGAAATTGAAATGCTCTGTGACAGCAACTTTCTTTATCAGTGATTACTTTCAGCTGTCTTCACAATTCTGCTTCTGAAAGATGTCACACAATGTGACAGATATAGCTCACTTCAATAGAAAAGTCTCAATAAAACAGATCTAGTGAATAGCTCCCTTAGTGAAAGAACAATGTTAACGCTTTCTCAGACATTTTATAAAGAAATTTTGATTTAAAAGTTTCTATCCTTAAATACAGATGGAACTGGAGAGCATTATGCTAAGTGAAATAATCCAGGCAGTAAAAGACAAATACTATATGATCTCATCACTAACAGGAACCTAATCAACAAAATGAACAAGCAAGCAAAGTATAGCCAAAGAACATTGAAATCACGAACAGGCTGACAGTGACCAGAGGTGATAGGGGAGGGGATAATGGGGGAAAAGGGTGAAGGGACAATTATAAAGGACATATGGACAATATGGACAATAACAATGGGGGCTGGAAACAGGGGAGGGAGGTGGGGAGGGCTGGGGTGGTGGGGAGGGGTCAAGGGAAAAGGCAGAAAACTGTACTTGAACAATAATAAAAATGTTAAAAATATAAATAAAAATACAGTGTTCATTATAAGGTTATTAGAAAGCACAGATAAATTTTAAAAAGCAAATAATGTCCTACAATGATACCTTTGTTCTTTTTTTGAATATTTAAAAATATTTTATAATAAAAAGATAGGAAGAATGTTTAAAAACATAAAAATAAAAAATAAAAGTTTATATGCTTAAATAAACATAAATGTACTAGATGAAGAGTTGGTATTTTCTTCTTGCAAAATTTCACTTATTTGTGGACCAATATATGGTCAATTTCTATAAATGTTTCTGACTAAAAAGAATGGATATGTTGTAATAATTGGATGCACTGATCATTATATTGAGTTGACCAAACAGTCCATATGTTTTTTCCATAAAATAAAAGACACATTTTTCATTGTCACCAATAACTTTATTTATTTGGATATTTTGAGTATGTCAGCTATCTCCCATGTGGTATAACATTGATTGTTCTCAGTTAATGTCTCAATTTGTTTGTAATCAACTTCAACTGGTCTACCTGACTATGTAGCATTGTCCAGAGAGAAACCTCCAGCATGAAACTTCACAAACTACTTATTTTAATTTTTTTATTGTTGTTCAATTACAATTGTCTCCATTTCCTCCCCGTTACTCTCCCCTGCCCTACCCATCCCCCACCCTCTACATTCAGTCCTCCCCCATTGTCTTTGTCTATGGGTCCTTCATACAAATTCTTTGACTTGACCCTCTCCTTCTTTTCCCATTATCCCTCTCTACCCTCCTCTCTCATCACTGTCAGTTCATTTTTTATTTCCTTGTCTCTGGTTCTATTTTGCTTGCTTGCTTGTTTTATTGATTAGGTTCCACTTATAGATGAGATCGTATGGTATTTGTCTTTCACTGCTTGACTTATTTCACTTAGCATAATGCTTTCCAGTTCCATCCATGCTGTTGTGAAGGGTAGAAATTCCTACTTTCTTTCTGCTGTGTAGTATTCCATTGTGTAAATGTACCACAGTTTTTTTGATCCACTCATTTACTGATGGGCACTTAGGCTATTTCTAGCACTTGGATATTGTAAATAATGCTGCAGTGAACATAAGGATGCATATATGCTTTTGAATCAGTGTTTTGGGCTTATTTGGATATATTCTCAGAAGTGAAATCACTAGGTCATAAGACAGTTCTATTTTTAATTTTTTGAGATAATTCCATACTGCTTTCTACAGTGGTTACACCAATCTGCACTCCCACCAACAATGCAAAAGGGTTCCCTTTCTCCACATCCTTGTCAGCTGTTGTTGTACACATGTAGTATGTAAGCTGATGTATCAATCTGGTATTAGTTATATCATCACAATTTAATCATCATTATCATCTTCAACTTTAATTCACACTGTCATTCTAGAAGACTACATTTTTTCTAGAAACTTATTCATTGTATTAATAAATACAGTCATCATGATATACATAGTGTATATCATCTACCATTCCCTTTTTAATTAAAATTAAAAACCCAATTTTTTTTAAGTTTGAAGAAAAGCTATTTTATTTTCTTCCCCTATATTTCCATTCTCTCTGCCAACTCAATTTATGACAGAGGACTCTAAATTCGTTGGCTTATTTTATCCTTTAAAAATCTGATGAAGTTAGGAATCATTTGGTGTTTGAGAAGGCTGAGTAGATTATATATAAACGCTATAATATAAGCACCAGTCTCAAAAAAATTCACAATCCTCCTAAATGTCTTCTCACTTCATGAAAAACAGTCATATAATAAACTCTATACTAAATAAATGTTATACATACTTCTTAGAGCAAAGCATTTCCCAAGAACACTAACAAAGGCACTGACAAAGCTTAAAGATAGATGATGCAATAGCTCAAGTTTAAGACATATGGAGGGGAATACTTGAAATGGACAGTGACTATTCATAGCTGAAATCCTTGTCTTGGAAACCTTATCTATGGTTAGGTACCTTGAGTAGAATTGACCATAATGGTTACAAAAACAATTGGAATTGGAGTGCAGTGAAGCTTGTGATGTGGAAGAGGATAATGCTAATGCATCCAAAAATAGTCTGGTTACAACAGTTAAAAGTATAATTTTTTACCGTGGTTGAAATTGTACATTATTGACAATTGAGGTGTGGGGCACAGCTAGGCACAGTCAGTAATTGCCTCTGAAATGGAAAGTGAATGTTTCAGCAAGATAAAAAATTTACATTTAAATAAGAAAAATCAAGTCAGCATTATCTTTGGATTAGGCTTTCTAAACATTGCTTATATTCTATATTTTTCTTCTTTAAGGTTTGTTTTTTCACCTAGCTACAGAGATTAGCATCAGAAAACCAGACTCAGTGATGTGATCCTGTATCATTCTCATATTTTGGAATAGTGTGTTTGGGAAATAGTGAAAAGATAGTTACAGGAAGAAAATAAGATGGTAATTTACTAATACTTAACTAATGAAGGAATATTCCAGAATGATTATTGTGCTCAAAAAAATACAATTATGATAATCAATGGGCCACATAATTTGTGTGATAGTTGTTTTCACTTTTTCATTTAAAAAAATCTCATGTGCCTTTCACTATTTCTATTTGCATAAGAATTCTTGCCATAAATGCAATTCTGATTTTATTTGCATACTTGATAAGGGGAATACATTTATATTAAGAGAGTAAAATCAAATATGCAAGCTAGTGAAGACCATGAGCATTTATGATGTATTATATATATGAAACTATAATTATAAAAGGCATTAAGTCAATCAAGCAAATGCTGGATCATCACATGATGATATTCAATATTTAATGTATTAGATTGATAATAGATTTGAAAATTTATATCATTCAGAATATACAACTATTCCTATTTACATAAAATATATTCAGTAACTATATACCTGTTATTGATGTAAATTGAAAGTGAAATATACAAGTCCTAACATCTTAGTGCCATACATAACATAGAATATTTAAAAATGTGGAAAATCCCAAATTATCAGATTATGTTAGAAAGTTTACTTATACTGGTACATCATTTTTTTAAAGATAAATTATTTTAAAAATCAAAATACTTGGAATTATTTTAAAGATGACTTATAGAACATGAATTTCTACCCCTTAGAAGACTGGAAAAATGTTGCTATTATTTTTGTATTTTCAAAGAAAAATATTTCATAATAGACTGGAAAATAAGAAAGGGTACTAAGAGCAGGAGTAAAATAGCAATACATTTTCAGAAGTCAATGAAGAAATTTGGTTTCCCCTCTAGTTCTTACTCTCACAAAGAGGTGAGTCAGTATGAGCTACTAGCTTTTCCTCCTGGAATTAACTCTATACAAACTATAAAGGGAAAGAAGGACCCAGGGTGGAATAATATTTGTGTTTCAGTAAACTTTTTCAAATCTAGAGGGTATCATTTAGGCTTATCTGATTCTGATTCAATGGAGGCTAGTTAGAAGTCTTTAAAGGATAGATAACTGATAATAATGTAGAATAATAACACTTACCCATGGACAGGCAAATTCTATCCAATTCGCTTCCCTAGTCCCTTACAGAACAAATAGCTTTGCTCTATTTGCATATTTATTTAACTACCCCTAATCTTTAAATGTATCTTTCATTAGATTCTTTTTTAACTGATATATTTTATTTTATTGTTTTAGTTTCAAAGCAATATTGACCAGAAAGTATAGAGTCTCATATATTCCCTGTTTGCAGCTTTGCTTAAACTCCCCTACTAGAGACATCCCCACATCATGATAGTATATTTGTTCATATTGATCAACAAACATAGATATATCATCAGCACTCATTAGAATTCACTCTTGGTATTGTACCTTCTGTGGGTTTTCAGAATTGTATAATGACCTGTGTCAAAATCCTCTGTGCTCTACCTATTCATCCCTCCCTTCCCCCTAATCCAGGAAACCATGGATCATTTTACTTCCTACACATTTTTTATTTCTGAAATGTCACATAATTGGAATCGTATAATATATAGCCTTCCCTAATTGTCTCTTTTCACTTAGCAAATATGCAGTTAGGGTTTCTCCATGTCTTTTAATAGTATTTCCTTTATTGCTGAATTCCACTTTATGAATAAACCATAGCTTGTTTATTCATTCAAAGATTAAACAATATGCTGTTCATCTCTGCACTGTCCACTTTTAGCAAGTCTCCTGCTAAGTCAGTTTTGCTGGACTCCTCCCTTCTCCTTATCCAACCTTCCTCCATATCTAATCAATTTCCTCACTCCCACCTCCCCCTGGAGATGTCTGAGCCCCCAGGATGCCTGTATTCAGCAGCATCCTGCTGGGCCACTTTACCCCAATCTCCTGACCTTAATGTTTCCTAAGTAATTTTGAAAAAAATCAGTTTTTAGAAATTATGAATGCCATAGATATCCATGTGCAGGGTTTATGTAGACACATACATTGCATTTGGCCAAATAACTAGTAGATATTGTTAGACTCTGTAGTAAATTATGCTTAGATTTGTATGAGACTGCCAAAGTACCTTCCAAAGTGTTTGTACGATTTTGCACTTCCACTAGCAAAAAAAGGAGAGTTCCTGTTGTTCCACATCCTCACTGGCATTTGGTGTTGTCTGTGTCCCATTCTGTTTATTCTGACAGCTGTTAAGTGGTATCTCAGTGTTTTAATTTACCTTTTCCTAGTGACATACGATGTTGAACATCTTTGCATATGCTATGTGCATACCTTCTTTGGTGAGGGGTGTTCAGGTCTTCTTCCCAATTTTTTTATCATTGGGTTTTAAGAGTTCTTTGTATATTTTAAATAATAGTCCTTTATGTGATGTAATTTGTTTTTATGAATACTATCTCCCAGTCTGTGACTTTTGTTCTTAATCTATTGACATTGCCTTTCACAAACCAATTTACCAATTAATGTCGTTCATGGATGGTTCCTTTGGTATTTTATCTAAGAAGTCATAGTTATACTCAAGGTTGTCCAAGTTTTGTCTATGTTATGTTCTAGAAATTTTATAGCCTTACATTTTACTTTTAGATGTACAATATTTTGAGTTAATTTTTGTGAGGGGGGTAAATCTGTGTATAGATTCATTTTTTTAAATGTAGATTTCCACTGTTGCAGCACCATTTGTTGGAAAAATCATCTTTTTTTCTGTTGTATTAACTTTATCCTTTGTCAAAGATCAGTAGATGATATTTATATAGGTCTATTTCTGAGTTCTATTCTGCCTTGTTGATCTGTCTGCCTATTCTTTCACCAGTACCACACTGTCTTGATTACTATAGGCCTATATTGTCTTGAAGTCAAATATCAGTCCTCCAATTTTGTTCTTTAGCTTCAATATTATCTTATTTATTGATATATATAGATATATATGATATATGATTAAATCAGATCTATGAGTAAATTATGTATACATGATTTAATTGGCCAATGACTTGCTGGTATTTTGACTAGGATTTCATTGAACCTGTACATCAAATTATGAAGAATGACATACTGACAATATTGAATCTTCCTATCATGAACATGGAAAATCTCGCCATTTATTTAGTTCTTTTCTCTTATCTTTCATGAGTGTTTTATAGTTTTCCTCATATAAATCGTATACATATATTGTTAGAATTATACCTAAAGATGATACCCCCCTACCTTATTCACAGTTTCATTTTCCACGGTTTCTGTCACCTGCAGTCAACTGAAGTTTGGAAATAATACATGGATAATTTCAGAAATAAACAATTTATACATTTTAAATTGAGTGCTGTTCTGAGTAGCATGATAAAACCCTTCAGTGCACCACTCCATCCCACCTGGGATTTGAACCATCCTTTTGTCCAGTGTCTCCAAGCGGTACATGCTACCTGCCCATCAGTCACTTCATAGCTTCCCTAATTGTTAAATCAACTGGAGTGGTCTTACAGCACTTGTATTCAAGGGATCCTTATTTTAATTAATAATGAACAAAAATGCAAAAATAGTGTTGTTCGTAATTTGGATATGCCAAAAAGGAATTATAAAGTGTTTTCTTTAAGTGAAAAGGTAAAAATTCTTGACCTAAGGAGGTATTTTGTCATTTCATATAATCCAAGAAAGTACAGTTAGATATTGTAAGAGCGAGAGAAAGGCCATATTTGCATAACTTTTATTGCAGTATACTGTTATAATTATTCTGTTTCACTAGTTTTTCATCTTTTACTGGGTCTACTTTATAAATGAAACTTTATCATAGGTTTGTATGTTTAGGAAAAAACAGTACATGTGGGGTTTGATGCTATCTATAGTTTCAGGCATCTACTGAGGGAGTCTTGGCATGTATCCCTATGGATAAGGAAGGATTAGTATGTTTCATAATTTTGGGTGCTAATATAAATGGTAATGCATTTTTAATTTTAAATTATTTTTGTTTATTGCTGAAATATATGAAAACTATTTACTTTTACTAGTAATGTTACATCCTCCAACATTAGTATAATCAGTCATTAGTTTGAGGAGATTTTTGTTGAATATTTCAGATTTTCTCCATAGATAATCATGTCATTGCAAAGAAAGGTAGTTTTATTTCTTCCTTCCTAACATGTATAACCTTTTATTTTTGTTTCTGAGTTCACTGCATTAACCAAGACTACTACTATGACATTTAAAAGCAGTGGTGAGACAGATATGCACTTGACTTGTGATCGTAGTGGGAGTGCTTTGAGTTTCTCTCCATTAAGGATGAGGTTTACTGGTGATTTGCAGATATTATTTATACATTTGAGAATATCCTCATTTATCCTTTGTCTTCTGGTAGTTTTGTAATGCTTTGGAATTTAGATTTTGTAGGTGTTTTTATTCTGCATATATGATATAATCACTTTTTCTTCATTAGCCTGTTAATGTGGCAGGTTACATAAATTAATATTCAAGGGCTGAACATCATTGCATCTCTAGGATAAATTATATTTGGTTGTGCTCTACAATTCAATTTACACATTTCTAATTTGATGCTTTAATTTGTATTGAGAAGTTTTAAATCTGTAGGTCTGTAGTTTTCTTCTTATAATATCTTTATCTCATTTGATTCCAGGGTAATGCTAGAATTGTAAAGTGAATTAAGAAATGCCAACCCCCTTACTCTAAAATAGATTGTAAAAAATTGGTACAATTTCTTCCTTAAATGTTTGGTAGAATTCATTAGTGAATACATCTGGACCAGGCAATTCCTGTTTTGGAATATTATTCAATATTAATTAAATTTCTCTAAAAGATTTAGGTGTATACAACTGTCCCTTTTCCTGCAAGAGTTTTAACAGATTGTATCTTTCCACGAATTGGTCCATTTCATTGATTTTTTATCAAATATGTGGGCATAGAACTACTTATATTCCTTTGTTATCATTTTAATATCTATTAGACCTGTAATGTTTTTTTCTTTTTTCTGGTATTAATAATTTCTGTCTTCCCTTTTTCTCATAGCCTGGCTAGCAGTTTAATGATTTTTTAAAGATGGTTATTTTCTTTTTATTTAGATGCATTTTATTTTTATTTTTGATTACTATGTCTAAATATTCCATTATTATTTTTTATTGTTCAAATATAGTTTTCTGATTTTATTGAACTTTTCAAAGAATTAGCTTTTAGTTTGGTTGAATTTCTCTGTTAATTTCCTGCTTTCAATTTTATTGTCTGATTTTTTAAAATTTATTAATTATTAGATACTATATTTTCATTTTAATTTTTGAGGAATCTCTATACTGTCTCCATAGTGGTTACATCAATATACATTCCCACCAACAGTACATATGGTTCTCTTCTCCTTACATCCTGCCCAGTATTTGTTATTTCTTATCTTTTTGATAATAGCCATTCTAATAGGTGTGAGGTGATATCCCCTTATAATTTTGATTTGCATTTCTCTGATGATTAGTGATTTGAGCATCTTTTCATGTACTTGTTGCACATCTAGATATCTTCTTTGAAAAAAAAGTCTATTCAGATTCTATGCCCATTTTTAGTGGACCAGTATGAGTTTTTAAATTTATTTTGAATATTAATCATTTATTAGATATTTGATTTTTCAAATATTTTCTCTCATTTAGTAGGTTGCCTTTTCATTTTTTGGTGGTTTTCTTTGCTGTGAGGAAGCTTATTTTTTTGATGTAGTTCCATTTGTTTATTTTTGCTTTCATGGCCTCTGTTCTCTGTATCCAATCTGAAAAATCACCATCAAGACCCGTGTCCTGGAGCCCACCCCCCACAGTTTCTCCTAGGAGTTTTATGATTGGAGGTTTTACAGTCAGCTCTTTAATTTGTTTTGAGTTAGTTTCTGTGTATGTTGTAAAATAGAAATTTTATTTTATGAAATATGTAGCTATTAAAAAGGAGGCAGATCTAAAGATAATGGTATGGATAAAGTTCCATATTTCTTATAATTAAGTGAAAAAAAGTTGGAAAGCACATAGGCAGTATAATCCCATTAAAGGGAAAATACTTATAAATCCATGTATATATCTATACTTACATGTGTTGATACATAAAATATAAATACATAATAGATGTATATATGTGTGTGTGTGTATGTAAGTGAGTATACACCAAATTATTAATAGTGGTCATAGCTTGGA
Source organism: Anoura caudifer (assembly GCA_004027475.1). Classification (NCBI taxonomy): domain Eukaryota; kingdom Metazoa; phylum Chordata; class Mammalia; order Chiroptera; family Phyllostomidae; genus Anoura; species Anoura caudifer. The sequence continues at coordinate 26,784 of PVKU01007963.1, forward strand.
AGTTCATAGAATTGGTCAGAGTTGACTAAGGAACTATTACCTTTTAGTGTCAGAATTTTTTCAAACATTTTTCCAGTATGTACCTATTTTTATGCAAAAAGTAAATAAAATAATTGACTAATAAGACAGACACTATTAGCTTTTTCCAAATCATACTCAATCGACATAATATAACAAATATGATTTAAGTGTATAGTTAATTATATTTCTGTGAAAAGTTACTTTTAAAAATTCTATATTACCTGTAATGGAATCTGTCAACATGAAAAAATCTTTTGATACATAATTTTTCTCATTTCATAATTCAGTGTTTTAATCTAAAGTTAAAAATGCAGACTAAATATGATAGTATAAGATTATAAGCAAAATTTTCCATGAATGAGAATTACACTTAAACTATACATGAGCTCCCACATATTGTAAATCCAGGATAAGAAGGGAGCTAAGGTGATTCAAGAAATATTCAACCCACTTTAATATTAGCTAAGCTTTAACGATACCGCTCTCTCTTCCATTCATATCCCAACACTCATATGTCATAATGCTTTGACAGGTCTCATCTCTGCCTGCAAAAATAACTTCAGAGTCCCTTGACATTTATCATCTAAATTTACATAGTCACTCTTTTCAAAAAGAATAGAAAGGAGAAGCAGAGTTTATTTAAGAGTTCTTTGATCTTTTTCTTGATTTGGTGTACAAGGTGTGGGTGAGATTAGCTGTCTGATATTAGAATAACTGTAGAAACCAGAAGAAAACTAGTGATCTCAATTCTTTTAATAACTTTTGGGAAATATCTGGACAATTAACTATATAATTTCCCCCTAGGGCAGCAAAATCTGTGCATTAATGATCCATTTTTTTAAAACAGGAATATAGAAAGAAACTTTAAAACCATGATTCTCCTTCATATCTTCACAGATCAATGAAACAAAATTTTCCTTTCAATTTTACATTTCTTTAAGCATCTCAGAATAGATCTACATCATGTCTAGAAAATACAATAATACAATTCCCAACTGGCCATTTGGATTTTTTTCCTCAAATACTATTTTGTTCAAATCTACTATGTTGATTTAAAAGCTGTCCTTTATAAACATATCTTTACCATTAAGAAAATAAATTACATAATAGAAATACTAAGTGACTAATGTGTATGTGTATAGTTAGGAGCTTGTTGGTTCTATTACTGTCCCATGAATTGTCTACCAAAGCATGGTGGGATTAATTAGAACTATTACATGAATCCCAAAAGTGATTTTTTTCCTTTGGTTCTGAATAAATGTAACTACATTAGACATACAAATCACCATACTCTGTAAGCTAATCAGTTCTTCTAAGGCAGTATAATAAAACCATCTTGCACCCTAAGGATTTGTAGTCCTATCCACATTTTAGGAACATAAAGACCAGTAGGAGCTGCTTTATATTCAACCTATATTTTCATTAATATGATGAACCCACAAGATTGAGACCTCAAAATTGAACAGTAACCCTAGTCTAAAAATGGTGTTTAATGAAGATGATACTCAACACTGAAATCAGGTAGTTGATGGATTTTAGGGAGTGTTGAGACATATTTGCTTACTTCCTAGACTTCCCTCCATCATTCTTTCTCTGACTTCTGAGCCCTAGATTTCCGAACCTTTGGTCATTCACTCTAATGCATATCTCTTGATCTCAGTTCTGTTTTGCACATTGTCTTTCATTACCCTGAGCCACTTTTTTTCCTTCTCCCAATCACTGTCTAATTTATTCTTACTCGTCATACAGTCATGAGTTCCAATATCACTTCTGCAAATAACTGCATAAGCCATACTGCCTCTGATAAAAAAAAAAGGTCAAAGAAATATATTTTTAACTTTCAAAGTATGATGTGCTTTCTCTTCATAGAACTTATTATAGTTGGTAATTATCCTTATGTGAATTGTTTGACTAATCTGTAGTCACTCTTGGGTGTAGGAAAATGCCTACTTTGCCCATCATTTTATTTTGGTGCCATGCACAATGAATGATGTTTATGTTAATATGTTAATATTAACATAATATTATTTTGTTATAATTATTGAATACATATATTAAATAAACATATTTAATATCTGTTGGATATGTGAATGAGAAGCAACATTTAATTTATTCCTCCAACTGAACAAGCAAGCACTGACATGAAAACTGGCCTACACAATGTTCTAAACCTCTCTGCATCTCACAGAAACCATGGACGTGCAAATCACTCAGAACAATTTTTTTTCAGTACTGTGATGCAGAGTAGTAACTTGCTCTTACTTTTTTTTACCCAGCACCAGAAGAGATAGAAAGATACCACCCAGCTCCCCACCTTGCAATCACTTATACCTACAGTGTAGTAAAGATGCTCAGATGATCATAAAAACTGGACATGGGGAAGACAAAGCCAACTTCTATTAAAACAGGAAAATATGAAAACATTTTCTGAAAGATTAAGTGGATGAGGACATCTCTGTGTGACATGTTATTAAAACTAAATAATTTTGTATTTTAGAAATGATGGTGATCTGTAGACTGTGAAATAACAGAACTTAGGGTAAATCCCTAGTACTTATTTCAATCTTCTGGCAAAACATTTCTTGAATTAATAGATATACGAGTAATTTTTTTAAAAATATCATGGCAAGCTATCAGACATTCTCTGTATGGAGAAAAAAGCTTAAAGCATAGCTAACACTGAGTCAATCTTTTCCATATTCTCTATTTTGGACTCATAGAAAATACCAATTAATCATGACCCTCTATCTACCTGAACCTGGATATGGCCTCAAAATTTTCTTATACAAAAGCTCCAAGCTCTGGCTGGTATGGCTCAGTGGACTGAGTGTGGGCTGCAAATCAAAGGGTTGCCAGTTCAATTCCCAGTCAGGGCACATGCCTAGGTTGCAGGCTTGGTCCCCAGTAGGGGCCATGTGAGAGGCAACCACACATTGATGTTTCTCTCCTTCTCCCTCCCTTCCCCTCTCTCTAAAACTAAATAAATAAAATTTAAAAAAAAAAAAAGCTCCATGCACGTCCCATTGATACATGTTGGACTTATAATTGGCCACCCTTGCACAGACTACCCAACAATTATAGTTATCTGTGTTACCTGATAAGTAGCCTTGAAAACTGACCAAAGTTTGATGGAATAACCTTGTTGAAAACAACACTCAGCTGATGTGTTTTGACATTAATAGAAGTCTGTTATTTCCTAATGTGATCTCCCCATTCTTTCAGGTCTAAACTATATCTGAGTATTCTTTTAATGGTTTATCAGGTTTAAAATTAGTTCATTTGTACTGATGCCCACAGCATGCTTGAAACAAAATGACATGTTGTTTCCTTTATTTAAAAGATTTCTTTTCCTATTATAGAATGCAAATGGCAGCAGATCTTCCAAGAAACTGATGGGAAATGTGTGAAATTTTCTCTATTTGTCATACTTTCTTAGTATATGAAATATAACAATGAGGCATCAAGAATTTCCTCTCTTTAAATTCCCTCTTTTTTAAGAGCCACTAACATTTATTTTTTTCTTTCCTCTGTCATTGAACAGTCTCTTCAAAAATTTCTTTATATGTTATTAAAACTATGTTATTTAAACTTCTCTGCACTTGAATTACTTTCATCCCTTCCAACCACACACCAAATCTTTTTCCTCAAGGCCATGAGGCCATGATTGGGAAAGGAAACCTCAGAGTGAGATGCCAATGTGTCATTTCCTATAAGGCCTTCTGATGCATCACTAAGAACTCTTTTCTGTTGGGGGGCCCTACACGAAATCACTAAGGTGTTAACTTAGTACAATGTTGCAATACTAGATTGTCACTTCTTTTGTGCTTTGTTATCCATGATTGAAACAGAATCTAAGGTGCTCACTGCTGCTCTTTAATGGAGCTCAAAGGAACCCATCCGAAGCTTTTTCTAGTACTTTAATTGACTTCACTAGATGTTCTGCCTTGTTTTCTTGTGATCTTTGTTCCTCTCTTGATCCTGTGTACTGTTAATTTTTATGTAAAAGCAACTCAGCAGACAATAGATAGGGCCATACTCTATATCATGCATGCGTATCATAAATTCATTAGACCCAGTAGAAGAATCTGGTAGATGAAATCCAGGATTACTCTGTTGTGATGGTAATATCTCCTGTGTGTTACTTCATTATTGGGATTGTCTAGATCAACTCCTCAAGTTTTTTAATTATCTGTTCCAAGGAAGCCAGCAGCCATGGAAGTTTAGAACTAGTCAGCTCGATGATTCCATGTCTTGATTGAAGGACTGAAAGACACAGAGTGAGTCAATTGTGACAAACACCCAGTGACAAATACAACTTTCACTTCATTTACGTAGCTAAACCATATGACGGTTTTCAAATTTTTGTTAATCAGTACTGTTCTTTAAATTACCTCTTTTGTTTGCTTGCCCACCATTAAAGAATATTTGATGATTAAACTGAGGATATTTACATAGCATAAAGTCAATAAATAACATAATTTTAATAAATATAAATGTCAGAAATAAAAGGTTATGAGTTGAATTTGAAGCTTAAGTTTTTAAATTCTTGATATTTTGGGATTGTTTAATACCATGAAAATCCCTATTCCATTTCAGACAAGACTTTATATTTTTTAATGTTACACATTTGAAACAATTCCTTTCCTTTCTGAATACTTTCAATTGCATCAACCCAGAAGGTTTAGAGGGAACTAGCATTAAACGTTTTTAATTATTTTAATTCTTTATTATAAATACAACTTTTAACAATAACTAAACCACCTTCTTACACCAAAAATAAGAATAAATTCAAAATGGATCAAAGACTTAAGTGTTAGACCTGAAACCATAAAAATCCTAGAAGAAAACATAGGCAGCAAAATCTTGGGCATTGCTCATAGCAATTTTTTGTCAGATATATCTTCCCAGGCAAGGGAAACTAAAGAAAATATAAACAAATGGGACTACATCAAACTAAAATGATTTTGCACAGCAAAGGAAATCATCAACAAAATAAAAAGAAAATCCACAGAATAGGAGAACGTATTTGCCAATACATCTGATAAGGGGTTATATCCAAAATTTAAAAACGACTTATAAAACTCAACACCAAAAAAACAAACAACCAATTAAAAATGGGCAAAGGTTGTAGTGATTACTAGAAATGCCTATAATTAAGTAAAATAATTTAAGGGGAGAAATATTTCAACAAAGTATCTTAAAAGGAACCCAAGATAGAGAAAATTCATATGGACTCAAGTTGTATATAGTAATAATGGCCAGAAGTAATAAGTTTACTATACTTTTATAGTATTCTTTTTTCAGGTGCTACATTGTTAGACACATTTATGTATTCATTTTATATATACTTATATACATGTACATATATTATATAATGCATTATAAGAGATTATCCTTAAAAGGCCAGGTGCAATGCTGGTCACATAATTATATGAAGAGATAAATAGTTTTAAGATTCTGCAAATTAAATCCACATTTGTAGTTAAGTTTCTTCTGGTTTACCTTGTAGAGATGAAAGATAGGTTTCTAGGCAAAATTTCAACATTCTCTTACAGTTGAAGACAGGTTGAGAAAAGTTTCATCTTCTGGATTTCAGAAAATCTTTGGGTGCAGGGAATAGTAAAATGTGCTTTAAGATACATTGTGTTTTAGTGCTTTGTAATTTCTTTGATAATTCATTTTAGTTGGTGAAGTTGATATTCATATTTGATACTTGCTTTAAATCATATCCTATTTTTCTGCAATCCATTTTTAATATTAATACATTCTTATAAGAAACAATTAAAACTTTGGTGTGAAAAAATACAAACCCTTTCATTTGTCCTTAAAATATATTTAAGTTTTGTAAATAAGTGATATTTTATTTCTGACTATATAGATCTTAATTTTTATAATAAACATAAAATATTTTTACACCCAAAATTTAAATTTATAAAAATTATAAGGCATTTTACTTTGCATGGCTCTGGGTAATATGTAGCTTTCTGATATTTCATTAAATGTAATTAAGCTAAGCTATTCATATCCTTATTGAGGTGCTTTTAAGATCACTTCTGTAGAAACCATGATGTTTCTACATGTAAATAATTCAAGTGTATTATAATAACAGAAACATCTGTTCCATTCATAAAATGCTCTACATTAGAATACAGGTTCTACAATACAGAATATATTAAATCTAAAACAAGAGAGCATGAAAGATAGATTTTATACCTCATAAATATAACAGATTTCAAGATGACTTAATATATTTAGGATTTGCAGAATAATATCTTTATTTAGGTAAAACCCAGTAGCCTTGATTTGGATAAATTTGCTAAATACCCATTTTAATTTGGAAAAATAGAAAATGACTTCCTTTTTATTTAAAATTCTTCTTTGTCTAAAAGATATTTTATTCCATCAAGTTACAAATTTGTTATCCTTGCTTACATCACAAATAAGATTGGTCCACGTAGGTCAATGCCAACCTTCTCAGTAACATTTTAACACAGAGATGCTTGTCTGGTCATCCTATATCATTGGACAATGGTATTCTACAAGAGTAGGAAGATGATTTGTTGAAGTCCGAACTTCAATATTAACAACTGTTCTACTTCAGTAAATGGTACAGATTTTAAGTCTGACAAGAGAATGCTCCTTCAGTGTTTGCAAAGTGTCCTGCTTAACCAATAGTGTTTCAATAGTACCAACAGCAGATGTTGCTAACCTTCCAGAATATATTTTTTCTGTTTGTTCCCATTGTCATCACTTTTTCACTTTGTAAGTGCCCTGTTTTTCAGATGACTTGGATCTATTGTTGCTCACATCTACTGTCTGCTGCTGTCAAAACAACTAGACACAATGGCTGATACTTAATTGACAGTTTAAAAACTACATTCCCAGAACATTCAAATTGCGCATTAGCTAAGATTTTTAGCACATTCAGAAGTGTTTGGCTTATTGAGAGAGTTATCAAATTCTTTTCTGAAATAACAGCAAGCACCAGGTAACTTTATCTTTTGATAACTTTGGGAAACACCTTACTCTTTTAGGAGGACCTCAGAAAAGAATTATTAACTGCTGGTTTCATCAACTGCTTAATTAATTTACCATCACAGACATAAGCACATTTAAGACAGCAATCCCAACTTTAGTACACATTTAAACTATCTAAAATGAACTCAGATTCCTTTTTGAAAAAGTATACATAGTATAAAGAAAAACAAAATATTCAAGTAGATCGTGAGTATAATCTGTGACTCAGTCCCTCTCTTAGTACGGGGAGTTTTAATTGAACTCATCTTAATTTTGAAAGGAATTATTTGATACTGGCTTACAGTAATTATGATTAATACCCTAATCCTTTTTCCAAACTTGTTTTTTGTTTGTGTGCTTGCTTGTTTATTTTTGACAAATTAACTGTCTTTCTTAACTTTGAAGTACTTACTTTTTTTTTTAGATATCTAGTGAATGTGTGTGGGGAAATGTACTTCATGGAATAGTGGTCCCATATGAAGTTGACAGTGGCAGGAAGTTTAGACAATGAGAATAATAAGCACCAGGGTGCAGCCATTTGATTTGTTTGTTGTTGGCAGCAAGCCCCCAAATAAGGACAATTGTCCACCTAGAGTCCCATGAGTAGGAAACTGGGTTAATTAAACTACAATGTATTGATATTATGGAAAACTATGTACACCACTTAACAATGATTTAATTTTATGTGTTTCCATAGAAAAATCTTTCAAGTAAAAGGCTGAATGAAAATGGCTTACTAATACATAGAATGTTGCATCCATATTAAAGACACATATAAATGTTATGATAAGTATATAAAATTCTATGTATTTTATAAGCATTTTATCAGATAATTAAGGAAATAGAAGGATATCACCTGGAAAGACAAATATTAGATTAAAATGGCAGTTACCACTGGTGGGGGGTGGGGAGATGGGGACAAGAGTACTTGAACAGCAATTTAAAAAAAGTTTAAAAAAGCCCTGGCTGTTGTGGTTCAGTGGATTGAGCACAGACCTGTGAACACAGTCAGGGCGCATGCCTGGGTTACAGGTCCCCAGTTGGGGGTGCACAGGAGGCAACCACACATTGATGTTTCTCTCCCTCTCTTTCTCCCTCCCTTCCCCTCTCTAAAAATAAATAAATAAAATCTTTTTAAAAAAGTTAAAAAAATATTTCTCCTTTTATCTGTTAATGTGGGTATTGTATTTATGCTGATGGTTATGCTCTGTAGGAAAATTGTGTCAATATTAAAAGAATTCTGAGGCTGACACAATTGTATATTTAATACCTGTAAAGAAACAAAATAATAGAGCAGATCATAATGTTAAATAATTTGATGCTTTGCACAAGTCTATTGTTATCCATCATGTTTTTAAAAGAATTTTAGTATGTTTATCTATTAGAATAAGAGATGGAGAGAAAATGCAAAATTTAAAGGTGAAGTACCAAAACAAATGTGTTCTAAAATGAAAAAAAATAACAGTCACCTTTGCCAGAACACATGTTTTGTATTATGTGTGTATCAACAGAAATTTAAACTTAATGAATATTGTCTGATGATTTTTAAATAATAATGTATTCATTATGCATAAGAACAACAAAACAAGTGTTTTTATATTATGAAATACTTCTCAACAACAACAAAAAAAAAAACAAGCTGATTTCCATGTAGGTGTTCAGTGAAACATATTGCAACAAAACATTAAGTATCACTTGTAATTGGCACATATTTTGAATACAAACTACTTGAAAACAGTTCTGTTTTCTTGGAAAATATTATTTATATAATTTTATCATTATTTTTAATTTAGAAGATTACTTACACCACATCAAATATTAACCTTTCCTTGACCCTAATTATTATAAATACAGAATTAGAGCTTGCTAGATTATTTTTTCATAAAACCCAGGTAAACTGAACTAATGCTAATTCCAAGAAACTGAACTGTATTGATTTTAGTTATTCTATTAATCAGGAAGGTTTAGATTACAAGTGACAAAAGATATAACTCAACATAATAGAAAAATATGAAGATATTTTTTGGACTATAAGACATACAAATTGGGGAGGAAAATGGGGGTGTATCTTCTGTCCAAATGGAGCTTTACATTTACATTGATGAAATATTATGTTATTTATGTTATTAAATATTTTACCACATTTTTAGCTTCAAAATTTTTTCCCTATTTTCTCCTCTAAAACCTAGGTGTGTCTTATGGTCCAAAAATATGGTACACATCAGAGAGTTCCTGGGGAAGAACTTTAGGTCAAGTCCGAGTCCCATGCCCTTCCCTATACCATCAGTAGGGTCAAGCAGTACTTCCACCAAAAATCTTGCCATTAAATTTAGAATGAGCAACTGCCTCCCCACGATGAGTGGGGAGTGAGGAGAGGTACATAGAGTTTTAGTACATACTGCTGTAATGAGCCTGTCAGTAGGAATATAACACAACGTGTGTTAACCTCTATAGCTTGCCCTCTGATTTTTTCCAGGTTCATTGCTAGGTTTCCAATCTGGCAATCTGGGTTTGCTCCTTAATATTCATGGATGATTTTGTATTTCTTCACTTGACATCGTCTATTTCTCTGAAACACATTTTTTGCTATTTTACCAAAATCCTCTAATTCTGTTTTTGCTTTTCCAGGTAGAAGGCTACTTTGACGTTTTTCAGAATTATTCTTAGTAAGTTAATTTCATCAGCACTATAGATCAGATTGTGAAATTGGACCAAGAATTATACAATGATAAGTTTATAAATCTGTTTAAGTGTGTATATGAAAATTTTAAAATGAAGAATTTATAAACTTTACACCTAAACACCATTAGGTTGTTGTTACATAACTTTAAATAGTTTGTACTTTAAGATAATAGGAACACCAAACAGAAATTATTGGACTTTAGAGCATATAGCTTGATCAATAATGGAATGCAATTATTAACCTACCTAAAATGAGTAGTAAATATCAAAAGAAACTTGATCCTTGAGCTTAGTACCTGTCTGGCATTTTTCCCACCACACGCTATGTAACAAAAAAATAAAACAAGTGTTTGGAATCAGAGCTGCCTCATTGTGTAGGAGCCCTGGATAGGACATTGCAAAACGTATTCTCCTGCTAGTTTCGTGATTTCACTTATGTTTCAGGCAGTTGTGGTAGCTTGATTTCCCAATCTGTGATTACCATCAATAAGGAATGGATTAAACCTATTCTGAGGGAGTAAAATAGGGTTCAATATGTTTCTCCTTCCATTAGTCATCTTATTCTTACTCTTTCTTCTTCACATATAAGCCTTATATTTTTGCTCTGACTTCTTGTCTTATTTTCTCCTTTGGATATTTACCCAATTTTCCTTCCCATTTTTTTCTTCTGCTTTTATCTATTGCCAGTACAAAGAGTCAATAAAAAGTTCAATTCTTCTATGTCCAAAAAATTATCTTGACCTCACTTCTTATTGAAGTATCATACTTTTATCTTGAAAAAAAATTCTATAAAGGTAAGGATAGCATTTGTTATTCCCAGTTCTCCTTTTCCACTAATTCTTCAAAGTACTGCAATCTTATTCTGTGTCTGTAAATTGATTTTAAATAGGAAATTAAAAACCTTCAGGTTGCCAAAATCAACAGCAATCTATTCTTAGGCCTCATTCCTAAAAATTTTCCATTGTTTGGCAACACCTTCTTGAGTTCAATTTATCTTTGATTCTGTGACAATACTGTATATATTCTTCTCTCCTCTCTCTTGATGTCTCCACCCCAATATTCAGACATTTGTTACTTGGTATTTACTTAAAGCCTTTCCATGTTAGGGGCTAGTCTATTTGTTGTTTGTTCTCCCCCCCCCCTTTTTTTTTTGGCCTAACCTTAATTAAAGGCATTGAATATGCTTTTTGATTGAACTATCCATATGTATTTTTCCCAGCTTTATGAGATTGACACATAACAGTGTATAAGTGTATGGTATACAATGTGATTATATATATTATATAGATAGATAGATATAATCAAATGATTATCACAATAGAGTTAATTAATACCCCCATCACCTCACATACTTTAGTCATTGCATTCAGTTTCCTCTGTTTTCTCTGCTTTCTGTGCACTGACAGCCATTCACAGAGGTTTGACTTTTATCCAAATGGCTACAACAGCCCAACCACTATGCCAATTCAAGCATCTCCTCTGAAGTCTAAAACTTTCTTTCCACATTTCTGTTGAACATGTCTATGAAGATCTATTTCATTGACACTACAAATTTATGAGATTTATATGTGGAATAATAGTATTACTTCCCTGGCCTGTTTTTCTTTTTCATTTTGTATCTCAGGATATAACTTACTATGTTAACCAAGTTATTGATTTTAACGTCCTTTCTGACCATTGTCTCTCCCTGTATCCCTACAAGCAATCTGTTCAAGTCAGAGTTTCTATCTCACGAGTATCTTCAGAATCTTTTTATTCTATTCCAAGAAACTTTCATAGATTAGATCTTTTAAAATACACTGCTATTTTCTATTTCTTTCTAAGTGTTCCTGATACCCATCATTTCTTATTTATCAACTATTCATTCTGTGAGACTACTTCTAAAATTGTCTTCATTACAAAAAATCTTGTTTCACTCTATTGTTCAAAATTCTTCCTTAAGTTTTCTATGATATTTTTTCTCTTACATGAATCAGAGTCCTCTCATTTATATGTGATCTTAATTTTTTCTGAAGTACCTATGTCTTTTTTAGGCTTGTATTTATTTATTTTTAGAGATAGGGGAATGGAGAGAGAAAGAGAGTGAGAGAAACATTGATTGGTTGCCTCTCACTTGCACCCCAACAGGGGGTGGTCCACAACCCAGGCATGTGCTTTGACTGGGAATCAAACCAGTAACCTTTCACTTTGCAAGATGACACTCAACCAACTGAACCACACTAATCAGGGTGTCTGTGTCTTTTTAATTGACTCTTTTCAGCCTTCAAGATTTATGTCAAATACCAAGCCATTTCTGAAGCTTATTTTAATGCTCTCCATCAGAAAAAGGTTTTATCCACTTGAGTCTGTCACTCAGTCGGAGTTCTTACTAAAGCTTAGGGAGGACAATCAATAATACTGCAATAACTATGTATGGTGCCAGTTGGGGTACTGGAAATACTAAGGAGAACACTATGTAAAGTATATGATTGTCTAACCAGTAAGCTATACAACTAAAACCAATACACAACAAAATTGAGTGGGATATCAAAGCTACAGTCATTGGCTCACATTTTATAGATGCATTTATTCCTCAACTCTTCTTTTGTAAACTGAGTGTAACTATAATGTGATGATTTAAAAAGTGGCTCTTAAGACAAAATGATTGACTCAAATTATCAATTCATAAATCCTAACAGCACTAATTGCATAATTTTCTTAATATGCATGCCTCAGTATCCTCACTTAAAAATAGATGTACTGAGGTATTTACTTTGTAGGGGTTTTATGAGTGCTTAATACAAAATACATATGTACAGCATGTACAAGAGTGCTTGGAAGATATTGGAAGTAATAGATGTTAACTATAATACTGGGAGTAGGAGTGCTAGTGAGATACCACTTCACGCAGGTCAGAGTGGCTATTCCAAATAAATCAACAAACAAGTGCTGGAGAGGTTGTGGAGAAAAGGGAACCCTAGTGCACTGTTGGTGGGAATGCAGACTGGTGAAGCCACTGTGGACCATAGTATGGAAACTCCTCAAAAAATTAAAAATGGAGCTGCCTTTTGACCCAGTGATTCTGCTGCTGGGATTATACCCTAAGGATCCTGAAACACCAATTCAAAAGAACCTATGCACCCCAATGTTCATAGCAGCACAATTTACAATAGCCAAGTGCTGGAAACAGGCTAAGTGCCCATCAGTAAATGAGTGAGTCAAAAAACTGTGCTATATTTATGCAATGGAATACTACACAGCAGAAAGGAAGAAGGAGCTCCTACCTTTTGCAACAGCATGCATAGAACTGGAGAGCATATGCTAAGTGAAATAAGCCAAGCTGTGAAAGACAAATACCAGATGATCTCACCTATAAGTGGAACCTAATCAGCAAAACAAACAAGCAAACAAAATATAACCAGAGACAAGGAAATAAAGAACAAACTGACAGTAACCAAAGGCAGAGGGTTAATACAAAACAGTGGAGTTGGGAGTAAGGATTGAACGTGGGAGATGGGGGTGGGCTGAGCAGGGGGAAGTAATGGGAAGAAAATGGGGACAACTATAATTGCAAAACAATTAAAAAAGGGAAAAAATTTATGTACTACAGTGGTAGAATTATTCATTCCTGCCCTTGCAGAAACAATAAGAATGCAGGTTCTATTAGTTTTTCCTCTCTTCCATTCTACAAATATTTTCATTAAGAATTATAGGCTCTGTATAAGCAGGCCATATATATGAGTGTCTTTCAAGCATGAGGTTTTCTAAAGATACTTTTCTAATTTATGTTTAGTTAAATTTCTATTTTTATCCTATGTTTTAAAAATGTAATGGAATAGGATTTAGAGTATACAAAAAATTTTTATTTTGCTTTTTAAAAATATTTATTTTACTTAAAAGGTTTTTTAAAGGCAAATGTTTTAAAACTCTGAAGTCCCTTTGTATATTCACAGTAATATATAAAGGTAGATGTGTTAGATACACAGACATTGGATAACAGTCTTCAGCACCACGCTAGGGGAAAGATAGTCCTTCCTTCCTTATGGGTAACGGGCTGCAGGGTTTGTGATAAAAGAATTAAAGGATGCAAAATATAGTATATTATCCTACAATGTTATTTATGATAACCTTGGTGTTGAAAATATTAAGAAAGTCAGGATATCATCTGTTTATGAAAATTTTTCTCTCTTTGGAACAGATAGAAAGCAAGCCAAATTAATGATGTTCTGATTCTGCTATTATTTATCAAAAAACAATTTTTACTAGTGAACATAATCCAACCAGCCCTTCATGATGTTTTATTAAAATATTTTCCCTATAATAGTTTTTTGAGTCTCAACTAATTCAAGCTCACTTTCCTCTGGAAGTAAGCCAATGAGAATAGAGAATCCTATCAGCATTCATGACATGTACCCACACGATATAGTCTGGTCTCTGCACACTGGACATCAGGACTATTACAACTGGCATTTCCTCACGAGGTTCTATGACCCCTTCCAATGCAGGAAAATAATGACCAATAAAACTAAGGCATTGCCTGACTGAACGCATTGTCAACATGCCCACTTAAGAGAAAGCAGAGCTAGGCCATCGAACATTCTATCTCAGAGCCAAGGGTGAAGGAATTGCAGTGGAAAGGAACAACATAGATATTTGCTATTCTTTTCTCCTGTTTTTGCCCACCTATTCAATTAGTTTTTATTTCTTCTTTGGGTGCCTGCTGATAAAATAAATGGAAGCTATACACTTTTGAAGTAAATATGCAGAATCAATTATGCAGAACAAATTTATGTAGTCATATCATTTAGAAGATTATTTTCTTGAAGTGAATGGCAACTGGTGAATATAACAATATATATTTTATGTATAATTTTATATATGATTTATATAACATTATATATTATTAATGCATTAATATATAATATTAATATAAATTGCCTCAGAAGGCAATTTCATATATATTGCTGGTCTGTGTCACTATCTGCAAATGCTGATAAAGCCATTGATAATAATAAGCAGTTATTATTATTAAGACATTGATAAGAATAAGCAGTTGGACGGCCATACAGTGAGAAACAGTAAAGTCAAGCCCACACAAAAATAGAGACATCCAGACATGCAAGATCTTGTATCTGCTTCTCTTCCAACTCATGCTCATCTCGTGCTGCTTCCTCCTCCTCTCCTCTCCTCTCCTCACCCTCACAGCCCTCCTCCTCTTCAATACTTTAACTCCCCATCCTCAAGGTTTCCTTTCATTTTTAGAGTACACAAAACTCACTCCTGCCCTGGCCAGTGTGGCTCAATTGGTTGGGTGTTGTCCTGAAAACCTAAAGGTGGCCTGTTCAATTCCCAGTCCCGGGTCATGTTGTGTATGGAAGGCAAGCAATCACTGTTTCTCTCTCACATCAATGTTTCTCTTGCTCTCTTTCACCTTCCTTTCCCCTCTCTCTAAAATATAAATGAATAAATACATACTGATTCCTGCATCACAAGTCCTCAGGCTAGTATATCTTCTCATTGGATGTTGCTTCTTCTTGTTTTCATCACTTCACCACCCTCTTCTCTCTAGTTAGGTGTCAGCTTAGGTCTCAATTCCCTAACTTTCTCAAAGGGTCTTCTTTAAACACACCTTCTACAGCAGCCGCCCTCCCTGTATTATATAATATAGTGCTTGTGTATGCTCTTCACAGCACCTATCACCAATTGCTATTACTACATTCAATCTTTCTCACAAGAAAGGCAGCTTTCCTTGTTCACCTTTATGTCCCTTGTTTAGAAAGGTAGTCAGGCTTAGTTTCTGACCTGTTGTGCAGTCACATAGTGGTGGTTTTCAGCCTGGAACATTTTCTTACTGAGAGGTTGAGTCCTCACAGCCTCTGCTGCTGGATTTGCCTTGTGAGGGAATTATCTTTCCCTGCTCCCAGCTGCCTGTACACTCCTTTGTTCTGTTTAAGGTGTGAGTTAATATCCCCTGGGTATACTTCTAGGTTTCTGCATTTCACAGAAAGCTCCAGGGTCCAGGTGTGGGGGGCTATGGGAACTCACATCAAGATCTTTTCACTGCAGCATGAAGTGGCTGGGTGGTTGCAGTTACTTTGCCTGGGTGGGCTGTGGAGTGCACCTGCAGCCAGGCCGTGGGGGTCTAACACATTGCAAAGGGCTAGATCTTGTGCACTCTCTTTCCTCTCTTGCTTTAAGTAAAGGTTGCACAACTTGAGCCTGGTGTGCATTTTGTTTGCTCTCAGTGATCTTGAATTATGCACATGTCTCTTCCCTGGATGACACTCATCTGCCTTTTGACCTTGGCTGCACAGTCTGGCCACAGGAAATGGAGACACCTCCCTAATGATTTTTGCAACACTCAACACATAGAAGACACTTAAGACATATTTATTTAATTTATAAATTAAGAATAAATAAAATCATATTAACCCCTGTCTAAAAATATTAATTGGTTCCATAATTAGGAGGAAATGGAGATGATATCAAACTTCAATGTGTAATGTTCTGTGGTTAACCCACATGTAGAGTTAGCTCAGTAGCAAACTTTATATAATTGATTTTACAATGTGCTTGTAATCATATTTAATTAGTTATTTTTCATACAGTTCTGGGAAGAAGAATCCCTCTAGTCATTTTTATAAATTACTAAGCACCTGACATTTTTAGACTAGG
Organism: Anoura caudifer; assembly: GCA_004027475.1. Lineage (NCBI taxonomy): Eukaryota > Metazoa > Chordata > Mammalia > Chiroptera > Phyllostomidae > Anoura > Anoura caudifer. The sequence continues at coordinate 43,158 of PVKU01007963.1, forward strand.
TATATGGAGTAGATAATATTTATTTTAGTAATATTTTTTAGCCATTCTTTTTTCTGTAGGAACATTTTACAAGCATATCTTCTTCATACTTGTCTAGTCACTGCCATTAATTAGATCTTTAAATAAATACTTAAGATAAATGATAGATCATAAAAGCAAAAGATAAAGGAATTAAAAATAATTTATGTCAGAGATTTCATGCTATGCCCAGAAAAGATGAAGACTTCATCTTTACAAAAGCCTGAAGTGCAAACCCAAAAGGAATTAAAAAATAAAAGCAAGGAAATGAGAATTAATTTGGAATACATTCAAAGAAAGATGAAACAGTGTCAAATGTGAAGGGGAAAATTGGACCTTCCTGTCTGGTGCTGAGTTGGCAGCAGATGCCTTTGCAGTCTTCGAACCGCCTCACCCCACTCCCTCACGGAGTCTCCGCAGTAAATACTGTTTAGCTTAGCAGTCTATCATTTTCCCCATGCAAGTGTCCATTTAGAGAGGTAAGATTTTGCCCCTGGCTTGCAGGACTATTGCCCAACATAAAGATAATTAGATTTCAGCAGAACAGAAGCTAATTTGTGGGTTTAATATAGTGCCACTTTTAGATAGCACTAAAACCCTTTTCTAAAACAGTAAGTGCACATCAGCATTAACATGAATCAAGCAGTTTCCAACCTTACATTGGAAGGGTGTTTTTCATTATTTAAATCCCTAGAGATGGTACTGTGTCTATGGCTACCTAATAGTTAGGACTCTCTTATAGACAGAAATCATACAATTTTACACTTGAGTTGGAATTCAGAGGGTTTTCAGGGATTAGAAAATGTGATGTAGCTGAATTGGTTTGGTCTGATATTTTTCACTTTTAAGTCTTAAAAGATAGAAGTCTACTATATCATCAAACTGCCAGAGTTAAATTTGCTGTAATAACTATAGACTCTATTTATGTGAAATTAGGTCACATGTTTTTTCCTTGGTAATTCAAAAATTTTTCTATGCTATGTATTCATTTTTATCCAGCATGTGGAAATCATTTTCACTAGACACATTTTGATAATCTAGCATAAAAAAGGTATGAAATCTGTAATAATACATGAGAAGGATCTAACATCCACTAAACACAATCTCTCCATACCTGTGGCTTCATGATGTCACGTGGGCAGACCATTCATGGAGGGAAAAATAACCTATATTCTGTCATGCTAAGAACACAGGTGAATGGTTGTGTGATGAGGATTTTTATTTTCATTTATTTTATTTGATTTTATTATATTGTCTTGTTATACTACATGGGAAATATATCTTGGAATAATATTTTGGTCCATTTCATTCCTCCTGAAGTAGCACATAATTTTATAGTTCATCCACAGGGAAGTTCAAACCTCAGGTGAAGAGAACATTTGAAAAGGATAGGCCCACCACAGGGCTGTAATCAGCAAAACTGTTTTCCCAAGCACGTAGAGACAGTGTAGTCACACCATACGTTATGTTGGCATCTAACACATTTACTTTAAAACGTGGTATCAGCCCACTCCATTTTTAAATGTACCTAATCATCTAGGAAGTACTTTTTTTGTTTTAACAGGATTATGGAGGTATAACTGAATGCAATCAATGGAACATATTTAAAGTATACAATTGGATAAGCTTTGGAAAGCTATATTGCAATCAAGAGCATGAACATGTCCATCACTCACACTTCTCCTTGTGCCACACTTTGTGGTCTTCCCTCTCTTCCTCCCCTGCCAGTAGTTAAGCAGCACCGCTTTCCACTTTTTCTCTACCTGCTAGTTTTCATTTCCTAGAATTGCATATGAATGGAATCATGAAGTATGCACATTTTTGAGTCCTGCAAATCTCATAGAGCATAATTACCTTGTGAATATCAATAGTTTATCCTTTCTATTGCTGAGTAGTAATCCATTATATGAATCAATCACAATTCCTTTATCAGTTACCTATTAATGGGCATTTGGTTGTTTTCCAGTTTTTAGGCATTACAAACACACTATGAATGTTTGTGTACAAGTCTGTGTAAGTACAATGATTTCATCTTTTAGGAGAATATATCAGTGTGGAATGAATGTATCATAAAATAGATAACATTTAACTTTTTAAGAAACTGCCAAGATGATTTTCAAGGGAGTTCTACCATTATAAATTTCCACCAGAAGTGTGTGAGCATTCCAGTTCTACACCCTCACTAACACTGGGCTATTTGACCTTTTAAAATTTTACTCATTGTAATAAGCTGGTAATTATATTTCATTGCAGTTTTAATTTGTAATTCACTGATGACTAATGAACCTGAGTATATTTATGTACATATGTGGTATCCTGGTATTTTCTTTGTTGAAGTTCTTGTTAAATCCTTTCAGTTTATTGTTATATTTTGATAATTTTTATACAATCTATACACAAATTTTTATCATATATATGATTTGCAAATATTTTCTCCTGATCTATTTCTTTCCTCTTCATTTTCTTAAGTGTCTTTTATAAAACAGAAGCTTTCAATTTTGATGAAATGCAATTTATCTTTTTTCTGTGACTATGCTTTTAGTGTTTTACCTAAGAAATTTTTGCCTAATCGAAGTCCTGTATTTTGTTTACTTTTCCAGAAGTTATTTTTTACTTTAAGATCTTGTATTCATTAAGATTTGTATTTACATTGTGTTAGAGATGGATAAAAGTTCTTTTTTCTTAGATGTGAATGTCCAATAGTCCTAGCACTATTGTTCAGAGACTATAATTTGTCCACTTATCTTTGTATCTTTGCCATGACTGTTATCTGTAAATGTATGGATAGATTTATGAATTCTATTTTGTTCCATTCATCTATTTGTCTCCCTTGACCAAATGTCCACACTCTTTTAATAACTGAAGGTTTATAATAAGTTATGCTATCAGCTAATGTTAATCCTCTAACTTTATTGTTTTTCAAGATTCCAGTGGACATTCTGAGTCTTTTACATTTTCATATGAATTTTAGAATCAGTTGATCAGTTTCTACAAAGACACCTGGGATTTTAATGGGGATTATATTCAAACTATAAATCAATTAAGGAGAATTGACATCTTAAAAATACTCAGTTTTCTAGCATGATGTATTTATTCCGTTTATATAGGAACACTTCAGTTTATTCAATAATGGTTTGTGATTCTCTGCACATAGGTCTTTTACATATTTCATTAGATTTTCCCTAAGTATCAATATTTTGATGCTATCATAAATGGCATTTCTAAAATTTCAAGTTCTACATATTTCTAATATATAGAAATAAAACACTTTTTGTATATTAATCTTAAATCTGACAATTACCTTCCTAAGCTTACTTAATAGTTCTTCTAGTTTTTTGTAGATTCTGTTGGATATCTAAAAGAACATTCATGTTATCTGAGAATAGACAATTTTGCCTCTTTTTTCCGAATTGGGATGCCTTTTATTTCTCTTTTGTTTTCTAATTACACATTGGTTAGAAACTCTAGTACAATTTTGGATGAAAGGGAGGAGAACAGAAATCCTTGTCTTGTTCTGTATCTTTGGGGAAAAGCATTCAGTCTTTCAGTGTGAAATATTGTAACAGCGGTGGGTTTTCCATAAATGCTCTTTATCAGGATGAGGAAATTTCTTTCTCTTTTAAGTTTCCTATAAGGTACTTTTTATATCAAAATTTGAATATGTTGTAATTTAGTCACACAATTAAATAGTATGCTTCTATTGAATCTGTTGACAAAAAGATTTATTGACAAAGAAAAGGTTTAGTACATTGAACCAAAAAAGCAAGTTGGAGAGCAGCATTTTTAATGTAGATTAAAAGCAGAAAATATATTATGTTGACTTGAGTCTTAGCTGAGGGAAAAGGATTAAAATATAACAATCTTGAAATGTTTTATCTGTGTATATGTGTATATATGTATATACAAAGAGGTGCCTGGAAAATAAGGGCTGTGCATCAAGTTTTACTTTATCTTTAGTGTCCTGTTCATTGTTGCTGTTGTTTATTTGAATGCATGTATATATTTGGCAAGGTATGTTTACAATACCACAGAAAAGTATCAATAGGGAAAACAAACATTGAAGCTAGTTCCATTGTGTAATTTAAAACAAAAACATTGGACATAATGGAAATCTATTTTAGATGAACACATTCAGACTTACAAGTTAATGCATATTTCAGCTTATTATTTCATCAAGCATTAGTAATATTGACACAAATTTTAAAACATGAGAAATTATGAGTCTGTGTTAAACACTACTTATTTCTTCAGTTCAGCCAAATTTTATCTTCAATATTGTAAACCTAAGAGGTTCAGATGGTACAGGTTAATTTTCAGTAGCACAGCTGAATATTTTGGGGCTCATCCAAGTTGAGCCTTTGGAGACTCATTGAGCTTTGGTGTGTGTTGACCCTGGAGCTGAGCTTTCTTCCTTCTTCTCGGCAGTATTCAAAGCCAGGCCCATGCAGGCAGAATACCAAATAAGTGTATCTAGCCAGGTTTTTAGGTTTTTGCATTGCCTTTTGTGCGCTCACTTCATTTTTGAATAATATACTTTTTATTTAAAACATCACATAATTGCAAGGAATGAGTTTAGAAAATAAATTTAGAATACAAGGTCGTATACAGACAATTTTAAAGAAAATAAAAAGTATTCATTGATTTAACATTAGAGATGAGTGTTATAAAGATTCTTATCTAATTCTTGTCCTTAGAAAAATATTAATTAATTTTATTTTTGCTTTAATCTGCTTTATTTATTTACTCTATTGTGATATACTTAGCTATGCCACTAAAAAGTTTCAAAAATGTAACTTTTAAGGACCACTAGTATACCATTTAGTGAATTAAATTCCTCTTGTTAGAAAATAAAGTTGTCAGTATCTTATTATAACAAATAACTTTCAGAAGAATAATTTATAAATTTTTGAGGAATTTATGATTATTTTATGATTAAACATTTAGGATTAGAATTTCTGAGCCAAATTTTATAAATATTTTAAAGGCTATTACAAAATTACAAACAATTTACATGTCCACGAACGTACCTTTTCTGCTTTATGCTGCTGAATATATCTTTTATAAAATCCCCAGAAAATACTTTGGGGTGGTTTTGTGTGTTTATGAGGATATCATGACTTTTCCAATTTTTTTAATATAGTAGGTATACAATTTTTTATTTGTTATGTTAGTTTCAGGTGTACATTGTATTGTGATTTAACACTTTTATACCTTACAACGTGATCATCCCCCTAATTCTAATAACAATCTGTCACCATGCAAATTTATCACAATATTATTGACTCTATTCCCCTTCCCCTTTTCATCCATCCCCCACTCCCTCCTTCCTGGAAACCAACCCTTTGTCTCTGTTTCTAGAGTCTGATTTAGCTTTGCTTTGTGATTCTTGGTTTGTTTTGTTCTAGATTCCACATATACAATGGGATATTGAGCACCAATAAAAAAGAAATTTTGCCACTTGTGGCATGGATGGATCTAGAGAGTTTTATGCTAAGTGAAATAAGTCATGTAGGGAAAGACAAATGCCATATGGTTGGTTTCACTTATATACAGATTCCCATCTATTACCCATTGAAAATCTTTGATACACAAAGAAAAAATTATCAGCACAGCTTATCAATTAAATCATAATAATTCAAATAAGTTTCAAAAAATCTTTCTTTTCACTATATAGTGATCCCTCACCTATCATACATAGGAGTTACATTCCAGAGACCTCCACAATAGGTGAAAATCCGCGAAATAGCGGTGTTATATTCGTTTTATTATTTACAGATATTTTAAGGCTCTATAAACCCTTCCCACATCCCCATAAACCTTTCCTGCTCTCTTATCACATACTCTTATAAGCACTTCATTTGCTCTTAAACACTTTCTACACTCTTAAACTTATGTAATTTTAACAACATAAAATTCTATATGAGTACTCACCAGTGAAGTATACAGTTGTCCCTTGTTATATTGCGGTTCACTTATTGTGGCTTCACTGTATTGCAGGTTTTAAAAAACAGTGAAGCCACAATAAGTGAATCGCAATGTAGCGAGGGACAACTGTACTTAAGATCGCCTTAAATCATAGTAGTACCATTTGTATGTAATATTACCAGCAAATAGCAATCAATGAAGCCCATGTGTAATTGGTTGGATTATTCTCAGGATAGCCAATCTGTTTTAAGCTACAAACTGCAGGATCTACATGTCCCAATATTATTCAATGTTACTTGGGTACCCACTTTTTCTAATTGAACCTGCCCAGGTTTATATACACATATGAAGCTTATTCCAAATAGTTATCAGGTTGTGATTTTCAAGAATCAATTAATCTATAATTCCTTAATTTTCTTTTTTTATAATTCCTTAATTTTCTGAGGGATGAGAAGCCATGCTTTCAAAGAGAAAAAAGAAAATATATATATTTGTATATATAAGTATATATGTATATAAATAGTAAGATATATTTTACCATTTTCTGGGGATATAAATATATGTAGGTATATATATGTTTCATGTGTATAATATATGTGTAAATTAAGAGAAATATTATCAAAAAGGGGAAAAAAGGAAATACAAATCACTGTCAGATTTTTAATATAATTGTAAATTTGCATCTTATTGTTACTATCCCAATCTGGTAAATTTACTTATAGCAACAGTTATTCTCAGATGTCTAAGTGTAAATTTATTTATTATCCAGTATTTGAACTTAATTTTTATTTAAGCATCATTTTGTTGCATGATAGAAATTGATCCTGATCAAGTTAGGGTTTCTTTCCTTACTTTTCCAATGATTGCATCTCATCCTGGGGCTAATAAAGTTTCAGTGTTGTCAACTGTCCTTGATAGAGTTAGATATGACATCTGCAGTTCTATCTGGACTTCACTTATTAGTCCAGAGTGACCACTCTTTCCTTCTGACCACAAGAACCCTTAGATTGCTCAGAACTCTTTGCCCCATCAGTGCCAATCTGGAGAACACTGGAGAGGGCCCACACCTCCTGAGCCATACTACGTACAGTATAGACAGTATCTGGTCCATGTCAGGTACTTCCTCCAGTCTAGGAACCCACAGCATTTACACATTTCATCTACTCTTTCCCATGAAGGGAGTCTGAGATGTGGTCTCTTCCCTGGGCTTTATGGAGAAATGGAGTACAAATTAATTACGTACCTAGCCTCCCAAAATTTCCAAGGCATTTCTCTTGATTTCTCACTCCTAGGTGTCAGTCAGAGGGGGCAAGGGCTCCTCAAAAGCTCACCAAGTTCTCTTTATTTCCAGTTTGATTTTGTTCCCCTCTCTCCTCTCTCTGGCTTATACAAAATTTACTACTCTCTAGGGCAAGAAAAATGGGCTGTAATGTATTGTTCAAATCTTTTGTCTTAGATCTAACCCACAGGATTTGAAAGTCAAAAGTAAAGAATTACATTCTTTTCAGCTATTTGCTTTGTCATCTCTTCATCTGGAGATTCCCAGCTGCTGCCTGAATGGTGTGGAGCCAGGGGCAGGAGGAATTCTTCATAGAAAATTTGTGTTGAAAATAATCAAATACAGTAACAAATGAGAGTTTTATTACACTACATCTATTGTGACAGCATCTTTGCAAATTTATTCCCTGGTGAGTTCATTTCTCACTAAAGCATTTGGGCAACATTTCAGTCACCTCATCTCTAAAAAGGAGATAATGAGAGAAACTAAATAATAACAGTAAAAATTAAGTGAGAGCCCTGGCTGGTGTGGCTCAGTGGATTGAGCCCTGGCCTGCAAACCAAAAGGTCCCAGGTTCAGTTCTGAGTCAGGTCATATGCCTTGGTTGTGGGTCAGTCTCTCAAATGGGGGCATTCGAGAGGCAACTGAAAATTGTATGTTTCTCTCATACAATTTTCTCTCCCTCTCTTTCCCCTCTCTAAAAATAAATAAAATCTTTTTTTAAAATCCTCTAAAAATTAAATGAGACAATGCTTACAAATAGAATTTCAAGCCTAAAGTACATAAAGTATAATGTTAACTATTACTATTGGCTATATTTTGGATTAACCCAAGCTATTTCCCACCTCATGATTACTATTCCATGATTCTTTATATAACTTAGTCTTTTTCATAACTTCTAGGCCTCAGTAATACTAGTTGGATGCATGACTGGGTGGCCATTATCATTTTTATCAATATTAATATTAGCTTCAAGCCTACTAATTCAATGCATCAGGATTTTTACACTAAAAATATTTAAAGCCTTCTTTTATTTATGAAGTATTATTATTTACTCACAAATCTGCCATTGGCATATAGGAAATTGTAATTGAGTCCATTTTGCCTATGGTAAAACTAATTTACATCCATTTCAAAAAAAAAACAAACAAACAAACAATTAATGATGAAAAGGGAGGGTATATCCAGAAGAGTCTATTTCAAAAGCCTTTAGGCAGAACTTTCAAATCAAAAAATTATCAGGCATCATTTCAAAGTTGAAACATTAAACAATTCATTGCAAAACTGCAGACCTGACTTTTACAGCCCTTCAAATGATTCGACAACTGAGATTTCACCCAGACATCATTGTATGATTTGTCTTTACAGAGACAGTGAGTAAAGTATTCACTATGAAAAAAGTTAAACTTCAAGGAATTGTATTTAACTTTTTAAGAAAAATTTGTTGTGGCAATTTGATTAATTAATATATTTACTTATTTTTCATATCTGCCTTATTCAAACAAATATTTCAATCCACTTCTTCAGTCTGATATATGAGGATCAATGTAGCATGTGATTGAATTACCAGGTATAAAGTCTGGAAATAGGAAAGGCAAAAGAGTGTGCTAGATGGAGCACTAAAATAAATACAGATTCTGCCACCAAACAGTTGTTTAAGTGTTTGAGAGTCACTTTAACTGACTTGTTATCATTTTCTTTAAAGGACTATTCCAATTAGTTTAATTTTAATTGTTACTAATGGAAAAGTTTGCTGAAATTAGATTACAAAGTGGAGGAAATGTAGCTGTTCATATATCTATAAAATTCAGGCTCAGTGTAGCTTCAGGTGAGGCTTCATAAACAGTTCAACAATGTCATGAAATGATGACTTCCTCATATTTTTTATGCAAGTGAAAGGTAAAACAATGGTACCCTTAATTCCACAGAGGCAGCTGCTTCATCTGCTTGGGTGTCCTCATAATCTAATAATAACAAAAGTAGTTTTGGATCTCATTTTCTCACACCACCTTGTTTAGAATAGACTTTTTTGTACTCAAACAATTTCTTTAAAATCAATGATCTAAATATATTTTTGGTAGTTATCTATTTGTCAGTGATGAATTGCAAATGGCTATAGATACTTTGACATGCTTTATTGAAAAATGGGACCTACATCCTCATTTCACGAATCACAGGTGGAAGCTCTGTGCCTCCTTTGATTGGTGGAATTACAAAAATGATATTGAGCCAATTTCTTGGCCTAGGCATGAAAATACTTGTAGTTTCTACTTCTCAGCATCTACAACACTCACTCTTGGGATCTCACTGCCATACTTTAAGAAAACCATTTAACAAAAGGCCCATGTAGAGAGAATCCTGGCACTGATGAGAGCCTGGGCTGAGCTATCAACAAATACTCAATAATAATTTAGCTAACCAGGTGAGTGAACGCTCTTGAAAGTGGATCCTTCAGCCCTATTTGAGATGCCCCAGCTGATTCTAGGTGAACAATGAAAGCTATCTTTTATGAATCTCACTTAAATTGCAGATCTGTGGGCAGAATAAATTTTTGTTGTTGCCCTAAACCACTAGGCTTTGGAGTGGTTTGTTTTACAACAAAACTTCACCAGAACACCACTGTATCAATAGCAGAGGCTTCAATAGTTATTTTTTCCTAACTGTGTATGCTTCTTCCTAACATGTGATGTAGTAACTTTCCTGAGTGGTGCTAGAATATCATTGTAATTGTCAGCTTCCGTATTTATTGATAAAACATTTGATAATATCTTATTTTATTTTCAAAGAAAGACACCAAAGACTTATTTTTATGTTCATTATGTTTGCTTCAAAATGACATTGTACCTTGTCAAGTATCTTGGAGCTGTCATTAAAACATGTAGGATAAAACATTGAGAATTGTATAGTGTTTAACAACATAAAAGTTCAACTTCAATGGCATGTAATTAGGGCTGCCTTTAGGGTATGCAGGACCCTAGATAAAACCTTTTGTGATGTTCTTACCTACTTAAACAGTTTGAGCCCCCTAAATTAACTTTCTCAAAACCATGCTGGTAACTCAATCCTACACAGTTCCATAAATGAGATACTGAACTGCAGTGGGGGCCTGGCTCCAGGGCCTGGAGCAATCCTATAGGCATGAGACCCCAAGGCCCCAGGTGTATCCAGCCAACTTCATACATGAGGCAAAGGGTTGAAGAGCTCTCCAGGGCCCAAGAGGGTAGCAGCCAAATTTGACACATCCTATCCAGATGGTACCAACAGCCTAGCCCTGTCCCAGACACCAGGGAGGGACTTTCAAGAACGGCATTCCGAAACATGGAGCCCAGAGGGACAGGACCTGAGGCCGAGGCCCTGACCGCATGTGTCTAAGAGCAGAGCTGCTTGTAATTCACACAGCATACATTCTGTTCTTGAGAAACTGTATGAAAGTATGGGTCTTATTGCTTTCTTTCATTTTATATTGTTTTTGCACTACCAAAATCATTGAATAATTAACTGGTCTTTATAGCATCATTTCATGTGAATCCCGAATGATCTGATTTGAACCATTTTCGATTTTTCAAAACATCTTATTTAAGGGAAATTATATTATTTACCTATATAAAATACTATCTTTTAAAAGTAGTTCACTTCACCTAAAATAAAAATTTATGTTTATATAAATATATTTAAATAAGAAGCAATTACATGGAAGGTCTAAAACTTTATGTAATATCACCTATTCCAACACAATATACACTTGTAACTTTACAAGCAACCAATATTCCATTCAAGAACACACAGCAACAGATGTGCACCAATCTTTCCTGGCATCAGCCAAGCCTGGGTCTGAAGACTGGAGTAGTACCCCAGTATAGGCTGGGGTACAGATGCCTGTTCAAATCAAATTTTTAAAAAAATCAGTGCATAATTTTCCATAAATTTATAGTTAAGGACCATATACAAGCCATTTAAAAGTGTGAGTAGAGATGGTAAAGTGTGTTTCTTTTAAAGGTTTTATTAACAAGTAAACCTAGTACACTTAATATTTATACATTATTCAAATAGATAAATATTTAATAAGTGGCATACATATGGGGTAACATGCTTATTATCAAATATTACAATAATTTAAAAATATGTTTTTTCAAAGGTTAATTCAAACTAAACAGTTACAGATTTTTCTGTAGACCTCCCTGCAATTTTTCAGATCATAATGTGAATTCTTCTGCAAAAGATAATATCAGATCTTCTCAGGCTCCAAAAAGGCTGTCTTCTTCCTTTGGTATGTGAAGGAAAAGGTCATGAACATGAAAAATCCTCTGATTTGACTGATCTTTCCATCTACTGTTTATGTAGCGGGAGCACTATCTCCACAAAATGTTATTCAGAGAGAATATTCTGTGAAACATAAAAATAGTTCTAATGTGAACAGCTTTCATTTCTTTTCTAAGTTTCATGACCAATACTGATGCAAATATCTCAATTCTGGAAATATTTGTGCCAGAGCAAAATGTTGAATTCAATAGCATTCTGATTGTGACTTATAACAGTTAATAGGAATTAATTCTATTTAGATGTTTAAGAGGCTTTTCTCATTTCCTTCATCAGGTTCAATCATAAACGGCTTAATCATTCAGAAGACATTACTTAATTAGATTACCTTAACTGCATAATAACAGAAAAGAAAGGGCAATATGGAAAAAACCAAAATGCTATTAGGACGGAACTAAGTTCATTCCTTATAATTCCTTCATTGATTTGTTGAAATTGCTTGATGTGACCTTAATCAAGATTTCTGTTCTCTTTTGTTCATCAGTTTCTCTCCACTTTAGGAAACATAACCTTGACATTTTTGAGAAATATATATATATATATATACATATATAATCTATGTATTTCTCAAAAATGAGACAATTGTCTCAAATCCCTGTTTCAACACACACATATATATTGTCTCAATATATATGTGTGGGATTTGAGACAATTGTGTCAGTTTAGAACTTAGGTCAGGTTCAAACTTTGATAAAAGAGACCAAAAAACAAATATGAGTTCACATAGTATATAGGAATTGTTATCTTTGTCTTGACACCAGCCATAAATAAGAAAATGCTATTCTATTTTTTTAAAAAGGGAGGAGTAATTAGTTGATAAACACTAATGAGTTAAAAGAAGTAACAATCTTTAAGAATGATTAAGATTAGGCCCTGGCCAGATATCTCAGTTGGTTAGAGTAATTGTCCTAATATGCCAAGGTTTCAGGTTTGATCCCCTGCCTGCATCCCCACCACCAGTCAGGGCACATACAAGAATGAACCAATGAGTGCAACAAAGTAATGTCTCTCTCTCTCTCTCTCACTCTCCCTCCCTGTCCCTCCTCCCACCAACACCTCCCTACTTACCTCTCTTAAAAGAAAGTTAAAATTAGGCAAAAGAGCCATATCATTTTTTGGAAGTAATAGTGGGCAAGCACTAGACTGATTCATTTATGTTCATAATTCTAAAACAAAAAAAGGAACCGGTAATCACCTGCTCAATTACCCATTCTTTATAAATACATCTTCAGGAGAAGACTGACTCTAAATCATTGCGATTGTTTCCAAAAGCCAAAACCGTAGGGCTTGTGGATTTGGATGGAACCAATGTTCTTTGCAGCATTCTTTGCTTCTTCTAAAATGAAAGCCTTACCTTGGAACCTTCTTTGTCTTATCTGAAGTTATTTTAACAGCCGTTATTTGATGCTCACAGGTAACATGATCACTTTCCTTTCCCGCTGCTTCTCTCTCCAAGATTATCTTGCATTACTCTTCTTTACTTCCTTCTTCATCCCAACTAAAACTCCTTTGTTTTCTCATATTCACTATATATTTTTTCATCTCTCTTGTCTTTAAGAAAGGTCTTTATAAATGCTTCTGTTTCAGGTACTCTTTTTCTTCCCTTTGCCTGATTAACCTCTTAGATTTCTACTATTCATTTTGCTATCTTGAAATTATGGGAGTAGTATCTGATTCAGTTCCAAGTGCTTCATATTCTAGGGTTATTAAAATGTGAAGTATGCTGTGACTCTCTTTATTTGAAAGATGTTGTAGCTTTTCTCATAGACTTGCTCTTTCTCTTTACCTTTTTAAAATACTGTTAATTGGAAATTCCTTTTAAAATTAATGTAAATATAAAGAATATAAATCAGTAAGACAGATAAGATGATGGCAGATGGTGATAAGCACCATGACTGTAATAAAAATGATAAGGTAGAATAAACTGGAAAGCCAACTTGAAGCATAATCTAAGAGGGTGTTGATATGGATATAATATTTGAGTCAAGACCTAAACTTTGAGGATCCAGCCATGGAAAGGTCTGAAGGCAGATCATTCCAGACAAAAGAAGATATAAGTGCATAAGCCTCAAAGAGAAAAATGAATTGGTACATTTAAAATACAGAACAAAACCCAGAAAGGCAACAGGATGGTGTAGGGAAGAGTGTTAGAAGAGGAGTCTGGTAAGGGAGGTGCATGTCCGATCGTAGACAGCAGGATGAAGAGTTACCATTTTCTTGTAAGCACTAATGGATGCCAAGGCTATGTTTTAAACTGCTGAGAAACTATCTGCCCCACCTTATTCTAAAGAATAGCTAGATTAGGAACTTACAATTAATGGGCTTAAACAGAAACAAAGAAGAACAGTAAAATATGCAGTATGTATTGAGAGCTTATCATTGTTGTTCAGTCTAACAACTGTGCAAAAGGTAACTACAAAGTCATGAAACTTTTAATGGGAGAGATTAGAAAGGGGGATCAACTTCATATATATCATTTTTCTTTATGAAAAAAGTCTTTATATTTATTTGTTTATGAGTATAATTCATACAGATGTACATATATGATAACTGTGCCTTTCATTTAACTATTTCTAAATGGATAAAGCAATAGAAATATGTCTATCTTTACTAATTGTTTTCTTATTTGAGTGAAAAATGACATCAAGGAAACTGCAGTTATAAATTTACACAGTCTATATTCCTTCAACTTTTTTATCTAAAATATATAATAGGTGCTGGCTGGTGTGACTCAGTGGATTGAGCACTAGCCTGAGAACCAAAAGGTCACTGATTCAATTCTCAGTCAGGGCACATGCCTGAGTTGTGGGCCAGGTCCCTAGTAGGGGGTGCATGAGAGGCAACCACACATTGATGTTTCTCTCCCTCTGTTTCTCCCTTCCTTCCCCTCTCTAAAATAAATAAATAAAATAGAATAATCTTATAAAAATAGATAACAGGTTACAAGTAATAGGTGAAAGCAATCTTGTATGACAGAAGGTGTCATTTTAGTATAGAAATTGGAAATGGATAAACATGCTTTTAAATCAGCTACAAAAGTGTAGAGATTGAAGTGTTCAGGAAACTCCAGGGAACATTAAATATTGCCAATACTAACTTTAGCTTGCACTGCCAGAAACCAGTTTTTTATTCATAACCCTCTTCCCTGAACTTAAATAATTTTTTCTATCCTAACTAGCTAATCAGAGTAAGGAGAACATAATATATTTGTGATAATGTCACTCATGGCTGTTATAGCCACTAAAAGTCACTGTGTTCCACTTGGTTTTCTCCCATGACTTATACAAAGTTTGGGAGAACAGTGTGTCAATAGAAGACTATGAAAGAAATGTCCAGTTTTGTTTCCAGAAATATTAAGGTCATGCGTGTTTTAAAGCCAACACGCAGCAAGCCCCAAGTTTTATTTGCTTTGGTTCTTTCTTAAGGTATTTAGCAAACAAAGGACCATTGTTTTACACGTATAAGAATCTAAAGTAAGCCCTGGCTGTTGTGTCTCACTGGATTGAGTGCTGGCCAGTGGAACCAAAGGGTTGGTGGTTCCATTCCCAGTCAGGGCACATACCTGGGTTGCAGGCCAGGTCCCCAGTTGGAGGTGTCTAAGCGCAACCACACATCAATGTTTCTCTCCCTCTTTCTCCTTCCCTACCCCTCTGTCTAAAAATAAATAAATAAAATCTTAAAAAAAAAGAATCTAATGTAAAATATAACTGTTGTATAGGTATTGATATAACAGTCAAAACATTAAATAAAAGGTAACTTTCTATCGCATCGTTTTGTTTTCCACATTTGCCTCAAGATATATCTTCTCTAAGAATCCTTTGCTAATTCACAAATCACTAATGGTCAGTTTCAAGTCAAATTGACAGCGATTAGTTTAGCACTTTGTCCTGCTTTGTGAATCCATGTATGTAAAACTTAGACTACATACTAACATATAACAAAAGTATTTTCATAATTGTCTGTCTTCCTGTTTAATGAAATGAGAGTGTTATAAGGTTAGGAGTGAACACAGATATCTTAGTACATTGCATGACCCATAATAAGCTCTTTGCTCTCTCCTTTCATTCACACATTACTCTTTACCGCCATCCTCCCCTCTTTCCCTTTCATCTTAAATCTAAACTGCATGAGATCAAGGACTTTACAACCTACTATACAGCCCCTAATATCTAGCATCATGCAAAATGTGGGAATTCAATAGCTTTGGAAAAAAAAATATCTTCCTGTTCCACACAAAACTTTACTTTCCAATTTCCCCACAGAGAAGCACAAAAGTGATGTTTTCTGATTCTCTTTCTATTCCATGAAAGTACTTCCATTTATACATCCCGGGATCTATTCAGTCTGAGTTATTCCCTACTACGTCTGTGTTACCCACATTCAACCACTGCCCCTACAGGCTTTTTTCCCTCTCGTTCTCTCTCTTTCCCCTCTCCCTCCCTCTATTGTTCGTACACATGGTCCAAAAGCTTTTAAAATTAATAAAAATGAAAAAAAAAACCTTTCCATTCTTCATGTTTTTATTTGAACATTCAAATTGTCATAACATTATGACAGAGTTTTTAAAAATAGATGTTTATTTATCAACAAAAAGGATTATTTTGTGTTTACTCACATATGCATGCAAACACTTGAAAGATCTTATAAAAATTAACTTGTATGAAAAGCCTTTTAAGGCTACACATACATAAAAACAAGAGAAACTTTAAATATTGAAGTTCAAATTTTAATTTAAAACTTTAGAACTTTTTGAATTTTAACAACTAATAGTCAACATGTTTTCATTCAGTCAGTTCTTTACATCTAGCACTATTTTATATACCAACTGGATTCTGAAGGAGCATCACAGAAAAGGGCTTTGACCTTAATTAGACCTTAGACACAATTATTTAACTCCCTTAGATAAAGATTTAAAAAATGATCTTCAAGGAAGTTGCATGACTCTCATCATTTTAAGACATAGTGCCATCCTACAAGACTCCCAATACATAAGTGTGTGGGGGGGTAAGATTATACACACAATATTTAGATGCCTTTAATACATATGAAAGCTATATGATATATTCATGTCTATAAATTGTGGGAAGAACTTTTTTGTGATAAGAACTCTTAACATAAGATGTACCCTCTTAACACATTTTTAAATTATGCAATGCAGTATTTTTAACTCTAGGCAAAATGTACAAATCTCTAGAACTTAATCATCTTATATAACTGAAACTTTATACCCCTTAAATAGCAACTCCCCATTCTATGCACCTCCCTCCACCCTTTGTAACTACCCTTTTCCTCTCTGCTTCCAAGTGCTTGACTATTTTGGATAGTTCATATAAGTAGAATAATGTGATATTAGTCCTCTGTGATTAGCTTATTTCACTTAGCATATTGTCCTCAAAGTCTATCCATGTGGTTAAATATGGCAGAAGTTCCTTATTTCTAAAGTTGAATAATAATCCATTGTACTATCCACCACAATTTCTTCATCCATTCATCTGTTAATGGACATTTAGGTTGTTTTCACCTCTTGGCTATTATGAATAATGAATGCTACAATGAACATTAAAGTGCTAATGTCTCTTCAAAGTCCTGACTTCAGTTATTTTGTATAAATATCCCAGGAGTAGAATCACTGAGTCATATGGTATTTCTAATTTTTAATGTTTTGCAGAAACTCTGTTTTCCATAATGCTACCAGTTTACATTCACAACAGTAATTACAAGGGTTCTCTTTCCTCCACATCCTCATTAACACTTGTTTTCTGTTGTCTTTTTGATAAAAGTTATCATAGTAGATGGGCGGAGATAGCTCATGATTTTGGTTTGAATTCTTCTAATGATTAATAATTATTTAATCTAATTAGTGATTAGTTGACTATCCTTTTATATATCTGCTGATTTTATTTTATTTTTTTGATGCTTCTGTAAATGGAATTGTTTGTTACTTTTCTTTCCTGATAGTTCATTATTATTATTATATAGAAATACAAACTAATTTTTGTATATTGGTTTGTATCCTGCAATTGTATTTAATTTATTAGTTTTAACAAGAATTTTTTCCTGCAGTGTTAAGGATTTTCTTCATGTATGATTATGTCATCTGTGAACAGAGATAATTTTACTTCATTTTTGACTTGGATGCCTTCTATTTCTTTTTTCTTGCCCAATAACTCTGGTTAGGATTCCAATATTATACTGGGTAGAAGTGGTAGGAATGAGTTGATAAGTTCTTAGTACATGTCAACTGTTTTTGTCAACTTACACCATATCAATATTGAAACAATACTCCAAAATATAAATGTTTTCTCCTGGTATATCAGGCAACAAAGGCTTGAAGAAAATGGGACATTTGTGGAAAGTCTCTTAGGTAAGATGCAATGAAGCTACATTCAAATCTAGCAAATATGTCACTGGCTGAATGTCTCCGAAGTCCACACTTTCTCCATTATTCTAAGCTATCTTTCTAAAGAGATCATTTTTTTAAATATTGGCAGTTAGAAAATGATTTATTTTAGAAGATTATGTTAAAACTGTGTGGTGCAGAAATAAATTCCTGAGAGAATTAAAGATGACTAGATTCATAAGTCTTGGATCCATTAGAAAGACTTTTTCAAGAAATGTAATATTGGAGCTGAGCCTTCACTAGCTTTTTATTCATTATTTTCTATTTTGATGGACATAGTTGTAAGGTAAACTTATTTCTCATATCTGCTATACTTTAGTTTTAGGAACATCTTAAAATGCTTCCAAAAATAGCACTTTTTAAAAAAATCTCAAAAATTCGTATTTACTTGATAAGTTACATAGTTTCTCACATAGTTGGCACCATAAATAAGTCCATTGGCAGGCAAAGCCTTTCCAGTTTTGCCACCTGCTGAGGTTCAAGGCTTTATATCTGCTACACTTGGTTAACATTAATTGTGATTCAGTAATTGAACCAAACAGTCTATGCTATTGAAATGAGAAAATATCTTCACAACGGTTTGTACTTGGCATGGTTCAATCCAACTTAAAACTTAATTACAATGTGCCCTCAAGCTAAATTTGATATAAGCTACTATCTGGTATTCTTCAACAATATGGATTCACAAGAAAATGTTTAATTTCTTCAGGCGGATGCACCTTTATCTGTATACTTGAAAATCTTTGGTTTTCTACTATGTTTTCTGTTTTCTCCACTCAGCTAGCCCTCTTTAGTTTATACTCTCAGTAAATCTTACTTGTACTGTTGAAGTTGTTTCCCAAATCATGTCTCTGCCTTCAGTCTCCAACTTGTCTAATTTGTTTTATTCTCCATAGTCAATGATAATTTTCCTAAAGCACAAGTCATCTGGCCAGTGACATAAAGTTAAAAAATCTCCTTTTCAGATACCAGTTACCAGCAATATGATGAACTAGGTACACAGGTAGATTCTCTTTCTGTGAAAACAACTAAAAATTCTGGAGAAAATTATTTTAAATATCATTTGATATGGGTCATTGAGCTTAGAAAGTAAAGCGTGCTCATGCTAAAAGTAAATAAAGATGGAAACTCAAATAGATAAGCAAGGCATAGAAGCGGTATGTACTATTTAAAACACTTGCCCAATCAGGTTAACTGCTTTCAAAGGACCCATAGTAAAAGAGAGAAAATTCAGGGTATAGCCAAAATACAGTCTAATAGTAGACCACCATCCAGAAGGCTAATGCTTTAATGGTGAACCAGAAATGAATCAGTCTGGCCTTCTCACTCCTCCTACAAGGGATGCAAGGAAATTGCTCATTTAAGAATCTGACATTGAGAGAGGGGTTGGAGAGGATGATCTCTATATGATTTTGTTGAGATTACAACACCACAATCCAAAGCTCAAACAGGTAGTTTCTTCAACATCATGATTTTAACTAATATGTTTTTAAATTACTTAATATTTTAATCAGAAACAACAACACATTTTAACATTTAATTGAAAAACTAGTCACATCAATTCAATAGCAGGTATGTGTTGCAGAGCCTGACCAGCATTCAGTGTCATGATTCTTGCCATGCCTCTCCAGTTTGCCGTAGTTAGTCACCTCTCTCCTATTCTTAGCTCTTCTTTTCAGAGTGAGACTTCCTTCATATACCCACCCTACCTACTCCCATACCTACTACGGTTCCCAGACCAGGGCAATCAGAAAAGTTCCACTTTCTACAGTGTTGCTGTATTGATGTACACACTCATCCAATATTGGGACATAAACTGTGATTATTAACAAGGAAACTTTGTTACGTCTCTCCCATGACGTTTACTTAAGCTCTATAATGTGTGCCTTCACACTCAAGGGCTACCAAAAGAAAACCTGCCCAAGTAGCAAAAACAGAAATAAAAATTAAAAGACTGAGTGATACAGAAATAATATACTAATGGCATCCACTATGGCAATTTAAATCCAGCAACATCTAAAGATAGGTTTACCTCTTGAACTTTCTAGTTGCATGCACCAATACATTCTCATTTTTGTTTAAACCATTTTGAGTTGAGTAACTTGTAATAAAAGTAGGCAATTTGACCGTGTTTATTTAATATTTCTAGCATAAATATGTGTTAAATGAACAAGTAAATGAGTGTCTGAAGACATCAGCCTGTCCAGAACATACCAATCATTTCTTAAACAGTTAAGAGCTACATCATGGGTCATCCTTACCAGTTCAGTTTTAACTGAAACTATACTGTGGAATATTGAGTCACTACCACCTGCTCTCTAGCTGACATTTTCTCTAAGTTACAGAACTCTTTCAGACCCATACTGAACTCTAGCAATAAAAACAATAGTTCACTAAACACCTTCAGAACGATGCAAATAAGGGGTGGGCAAAAGTATGTTTACAGTTGTGAGTACACACACACAAACACAGAGTTTATTCTTGTATTATTATTTATTTATTATTGTATTATTTTCTGTACAAACAACTGGAAACCTACTCTTGACCACCACGAATTTCTGAACTTACTCATTTGTGGTTTAAGTGGTGTTAACGTACAAAACATTTGAACCTGATGTAGAAAATTAACCCAGAGCTCAGCATGAGCCCATTTCCTGCCCCGTTGGGCAGAGTAGCCTGCCTGCGTGAAACTAGCAAACCATATAAGGGAATCCAAACTAACTTGCTTTGTGTCATGTAACCTGGAAGAAAGAATGAATATATATATGCTCCTGAATCCTTTGTTCAGGGCTCAGAATTTGGAGTCTGCACTCCTCTGGGCCCGTGCACGTTAATAAAGGATCGTGCTCCTGAATCCCTCCGGTGTTTGGTCGCTTCATTTTAGTATAACAAACCTGTGGAGAATTTTTGGTGAGTGTAAGGCTCACCAAACCTACCCTCGCAGACCTACCCAGAGCTAGTCAGGTTAATGTGAGGCCCCTTTCTCAGTGGCTCCTACATATATGCATTATATAATACTCTGTTCTTTAAACTACAACTGATTTTTTTTTCTTAACCTGGCTGTTATAGTCCTTAGAAAAATACATACATACATACATATTTTAACATTTTTTAAATTATAAATAAGCTAGTATCTAGTACATAAATAATAGAATAATATAAATAATCCCCAAAATGATGTATTCCTGCCCCCAAAAAACTAGATTGGCATAACATTTTTAGTGTGAATTACATATTCCTTTACAGAATAATTTAGTAAATAAAAGACCACAAACATTATCTAGACAGTAGGAATTGGGGCAGAAGGTTCATGAATTTATGCAGCTTCCAAAGAATCAAATAGGACTAATCCAGTTGAAGTTTTAACTGCTACTGGGCTTGGTGGGGGGTTAATTTGTAATCTTTTTAGTTCAGACTTGATCAAAATTAGCTGTCCATCATAGTACAACATTAGGCTGTGCAGAATAGAAATCGCTTGCTTGACAATCAAGTTCATCTATATTTTTGTCCTCTCTGTGTTTCAGTTTTGAGAATGATTCCTCTTTTGATTAGCATCTAAGTCGTCCAAATTGTGATTGAGATTTCCAGTGGGATTGGTTATGAATAAAGGCAGACAATTGCCTCAGATTGCCACTTTAAATGACAATAGAACCCCTGGCTCCCAGATGTTCTGTGTACTGGTGGTAAAAAGAGGAGTCCCAGTGGGAAAATAGGAGCCTAAGTTTAAATTCCAAGAAAACAATCAGTGACTTTCTTATTAGGCTAAGCATAGACATCAATCTAGTTTATTCATGGGTTACTAGCAAACAATTCATATGCCTAATACATTTTTCTGCTTTCTTAGAAGAAATGAGCGATCTCCTTTAAATAGTAAAATAAAAGAGAGAGGGATAAAATAAATAAAAAAAGGATATAGGAAAATGCTTTTTCATGGCAAAAGTATTGCAAGTTGTGCTACTTCTGTTTGACAATTTGATTCAGAGAAGGAATATAGTAAAATATTTGTTAAAATACTGCTAATAATAATACTGGTAACTCAAATTTTTGGGGCATTTTCCATATACCAAACAGTGTGCTAAATTCTTTATAGTCAGTCGTTGACTCAGCACACTAGGGATCAGAAAACCTGAATTCCAAGCTGACCTCTTCCATTTGCTTTTAAAGTGGAGATAAAAACCTACTCTGTAGCCTTCACAATGTTTCAGTGAGGTTCTAATATAAACACGTAAAAAATGAAAAATACACAGTAAAGGTAAAAACATGTTATCAATAAAACATCATCATTATTGCTATTACATTCCAATTATGTTTCAAGTACTTTTGAGTAAATTTAAAAAGAATCACACAAAAAATTTTGCTATACAAATAATCCTCTTCAATCCTGAAAAAAATGTTTTAAAAAAACAACCCTTAAGAGTATTCACTCATTATTTGAAAACTTTCTTCTTGTATAATGACCAATCATAGCCCAAAAGGATTATCTAGGGGGCCTTCATCCATATATTTGTAGGATAGAGATGCTTTGCCTTGGCCAATTTTTATGGAATATCATTCTATATAGATGTTGCAGTCTTTGTCTATGAGTATTTGTTTTCTTAATCCCTTTACCTTTCTCACCCAGCATGCACCTTCACCCTCCCCATCCATTCTCTGTCTATGCATCTGTTTTCTTTAGTTTGTTCACTAGACCCACATACAAGTGAAATCGTATGGTACTTGTCTTCCTCTGACTGGCTTATTTCACTTAGCAAAATGTTCTGTGGGTTCTTTAATACTGTTGCAAAGGGTAAGATGTCATTTTTTATGGCAAAATAGTATTCTGCTACGTAAATGTACCACAGCTTTTTTATCTGCCTATCTGCTAATGGGTACTTGGGCTGCTTCCAAATCTTGATTATTGTAAATAATACTGCAGTGAACATAGTGTGGGAGGGAGTGCATACATTTTTCAGTCAGGGTTTTGGGGTTTCAATCAGTGGATTTCTTCAGATAAATTCCAAGAAGTGGAACAACTGGGTCACAAGGCAGTTCCATTTTTAATTTTTTGAGGTAACTGCATACTGTTTCTACAGTGGCAATGTGGTCAGTGGGAATTAGGTTCTTCCATGGGATCACAAGAAAAGCATTACAAGGACCCACACATGGGAGATTGCGCTGTGGCATGGTTTATTTGTGTGGAAACAGAGGCTGCCCCCTGGGTTTCCAATGCCTCATCTTCCTTTGTCCTGCCATAGAAAAAGTCTAACCAAGTCCTCAGCAAGGCCAAGACAAAACCCAGTGTCCAGGGATCCTATTCCATATTAAAGTACAGTTCTTTGGAACCCACAGGCAACATCTTAAGTGGCCTCAGTCCCCATCCAGGTAGCTTAGTTTTTCCCACTCTAGTCTATTTTAAGCCCTCTCCTGGAGCCCTCGTGGCCATGGGCCATGCAGCCACTAGGGCCACCTTGTTGCACGCTTCCAGGCAAGAGAGTACACAAACACTCAGGCGAGTATGTTACCTGGTAGGCAAGAGTTTCTTTATTCTCCTAGTTTTATGTTCGCTTGGGTGTGGGATGGACCAGATGCCTTTTCAAAATGACCAATGAACTTGCCAGGCTTCTGTGGGCTTCAGATGGGCACACTCCCAACCAATCCCTTCGTTCCCCTGGGCTAGACTGACAGACCTCTTTAGTTAGGCACCTTACCCCTGTGCCATTTTGACTTCTATTGCACATGTGTTTGCTTTCCCCTTCTCCCACCTGGCAATCTGGTACTAGAGGTGGGAAGGGAGGAATGTTAATCATCTTGACAGAGAAATGTTTTACCTCTGGAGTGCGAAGCTGCAGCTTCCTGGTGAGCTTGCCAACAGGCTTATTTTTCCCAGTTTAATAACTCAAGTTTAATGTCTAGTTCTGTTTAATCTCTTTCCTTAATATCTACCTAAACCCTGACAGTAACAGCTGCACCAATCTGTATTCCCACTAACAGCATGTAAGGGTTCCCTTTTCTCCACATTCCCACCAACACTTGCTTTTTGATTTGTTGATAACAGCCATTCTGACATCTGACAGGTATGAGATGATTATCTCACTGTAGTTTTAATTTGCATTTCTTTGATAATTAGTGACAATGAGCATTTTACATGTGTCTATTTGCCATCTGTATGTCCTCTTTGGAGAAGTATCTATTCAGGTCTTTTGCCCATTTATTAATTGGATTGTTCAGGCTTTTGAGGGTGTGTTAAATTTTATACATTTTATAAATTTTGGATATTAACCTTTTATCAGATGTATCATTGGCCAATATGTTCTCCCATTAAGTGGGTTATCTTTGCATTTTGTTGATGGTTTCCTTTGCTCTGCAGAAAACTATTTAGTTTTATGTGGCCCTATTTATTTTTTCTTTTATTTATCTTGCCTAAGACAATGTATCAATAAAAAAGGTATTGTACAAGAAATGTCCAAGACTTTACTGCCTATGTTTTCTTCTAGGATTTTTATGATTGTGAGTGTTGCATTTAAGTCTTTAATCCATTTCGAGTTTATTCTGGGGTGTGGTGTAAGAAGGTGGTCTAGTTTCACTTTTTGCACATATATTTTTGCCTCTATTGTCAAATATTTATTGACCATAAAAACTTCCAACAAACAAATGTCCTGAAATTAGATGGCTTTACAGGTGAATTATGCCAAACAGTGAAGGGAGATCCAACTATTCCCTCTCAAACTATTTCAAAAGGAGGGAAGGCTCCCAAGTTGTTTTTATTAGGCCAGAATTGTCCTAAATCCGGAACTAGATAAGGATAGTACAAAGAAAGAAAATTACAGGGCAATATTTCTGAGGAATATACATGCAATAATCCTCAACAAAACATTAGCAAACAGGATCCAGCAATACATTAAAAAGGTTACACACCATGATCAAGTGGGATTTATTCCTAGGATGCAAGTTTGGTACAGTATCTGCTGATCAATGAATGTGATATATGACATACAAAATGAATTATAAAAGTTACATGACCATATCAATAGCTGTAGAAAAATCATTTAATGAAATTTAGTACTGATTTATGATGAAAACTCTCAGCAAAGAGGAAATAGAGGAAATGTACCTCTGAGTAATAAAAGCCGTATGTGACAAAACCACAGTCACATCATACTCAATGGGAAAAAAAATAGCAAGCATTTTCTTTTAAATCAGGAATAAGACAGGGATGTCTGCTTTCACTGCTCTTATACAACATAGTACTCGAAGTTCTAGATACAGCAGAAACAAAAAGCATCCAAATTAGAGAGAAAGAAGTAAAACTGCCATTATTTGTAAATGACATGATATTGTATATAGTAAACCCTAAAAATTCCACCAAAAAACTACTATAAATAAATAAATTTTAATAATAAATAAAACTACAACTATAAATAAATTTAGTAAAGTAGTAAGATACTAAATAAATATCCAGAAATCAGTTGAATTTCTATACTGAAATGCTGAACTATCAGAAAGGGAAACTAAGAAAACAATCCCATTAACAATTGCTTCAAAATAAATAAAATTGCTAAGAATAAATTTAAGGATGTAAAAGACTGGTACTCAGAAAATTATAAGACACTGAGGAAATTAAAGAAGATATAAATAAGTGGAAGCACATAACATATTTATTGGTAGAACGAACTGGGATCATTAAAACATCCACGCTACCCAAAGCAATCTCTAAATTCAACTGAATACATGTCAAGACAGCCAATAGCATGTTGCACAGAACATATTCTGCATCGTGGGACCACAAACGACCCCACATAGCCACAGCAATCTTGAGAAAGAAGAGGGAAGTTGCAGGACTCATGCTGCCTGATATCAAACTACACTACAGAACCATCTTAATCAAAACAGCAACTGGCATAAAAACAGGCATATAGATTAATGGAATATATGGAGAGCTCAGAAATAAAGAGGGCCATTATTGATAAAGGTTTTTGTATTCAGCAATAAGCATGGATTAAGGCACGAATGCTGTTGTTTTATGAATTTGGCTTGCTAAAAACACCAAGGACTGTTTTTCTTTGTCTAAGTTTCCACACACATGTGCCCACACAATCACGCAGATCTTTCCACTCGAGTTTATTTCACCCCATCTCTAGCTTCCTAGAATAAATTTCAGCAACATAGAATTACTCCAAATATATCATTTCCTTTTTTAAAAAATCTGAAATACATTTATATAACTCAATTGCTTTTATCCTGGCATTGTCCATTTCATAGCCTCCTGGATTTTTTGTTCCTGTTGTTCTGAAAGGTAATAGCCTACAGAGGGAAGAAAATATGCACACTAGCAAGAATTTCTAGAAAGAGAGATTCTAGTTTTCTAAATGTATATGTTGGAGGTAGCCGGAGTTCAGTGTTAGTACTTGGTTGTTTTGAATTTTTAGAATAGTTTAGATTAGGGATTTAAGATAAGGTCAGCCTAAAGGTCCCCCACCCCCCAGAAATAAAGGATGGTTTGGGTGAGGGTCAAGCTAGACTTTGCAAATGTTACTGCATCCCAACACAGCAGCAATATTTCTTAAAGCTGATCATTTCCTTATTTTACATTATTAAAGGAAATACACATTTTTGTGTGTTTTCTCAATGTTCCAATTGTGAAAGAGAACCTATATGTGAAAACTGAAATGATGTTTTCAGTAAACTGCAAAGGGAGTCAATGACCAATGTTGCTGTAATTAGGCTGCTGTTGCTGCCATTTTCTTCAAATAGGCTTGTTGACAAGAATTCAAATTTTCTTTATCAATATAAAATCTCTAGACAATCAAAAATAATCTTAGCCTAGGAACTGTTTGTCCTTCAGTTTGAAGTACATTTAATCTAATTATGTATTCATACCTTCAGAAATATCCCTATTTTTATCCTCAGTTATTTGATATTGTCCAAACAGTTTTGATGGTGGGGGTGGGGGGGCAATGCTAAAAGATGTTTCATGACTTTCAAAGTGTTTATTCAAATACTTAGTCATGTTTTCCCACGGCCATATTTTTAAGAGTATGGTGGTAGGTCCTTAGGGATAGAAATTGATACTAGAGTAAGTTGAAGTCTTGTAAGGTTTTCTATCCATTCAAGAACCAGAACAGGGGTGTACTTATACCAAGCATGCTCCTAAGTTTGACTAAACTTTAGATGGTTGTCTTCCTGATTAGAAGTACCTACCTTCCCTTTCCTTTGATCATTTACTTCAGAAGACTTTATATCCTAAATTATTTCTCTGCCCCTTTGAGACAAAAAAGTTTCTTCCATCCTCTCGCAAGAGTTATCAAGAAAGACAAAGTCCCTACCTCCCCGTCCTTATGAGAGGATAGGAGCCTGACTTTGCCACTTAGCAAGCACAGAGAGCCTAATCTCAGCGATCAACTTCCCCTAACTTCACCCAGCACTTTTCCACTGGTTCATGCCAGTGTTTAAACCTCTCCTGCTTTTTGATTTCAAGCTCACTTCCCTATTGCATAGTCTTAAAATCTTTCTTGCCTATCTAACTTGCCCTGTGCACTTTTTATTTGACAATAAATTAAACAATTTTAGAATGTTTAGTGGGTACTTCTGCCTTGTAGCTGTCCGATCTGAATGCCTTCTGTTTGGGGAAATATCAAGAAAGAAAAAACAAGGTTTTATTTTATCTTCTACTATAAAAAATGAAGATGGGGGCATACTTGCTGTCTTCTAGGACACCTAGAAGACACCTGAATTGTGGGCCTTTGACCTTACCTTACCTTGGACTACCCCAAGCTGGGACTTTGACTCTGGAGTGGTTTGTGCAAATAAGAGGGCGCAGTCTAGGATGCAGACTGCAACACCAAAAAGTAGCAGTGGAGTTCAAGTTCCCATCCTACCTACCTGGAGGCAGCAGTGCCACTAGGGAACATACGGTCACAGCTGTTTCCACAGCTGTCTACTGTGGTTATGAAGGGTGCCAGGATGACAATAACTGTCCCAGGTGCCCAATTTCTCTCAACCCCTGCTAATTTTTTGGATCTGATTCTTCAACATTCCACTAATTCTGTGCATTTTGGGATGTTTGCAAATATGTTCCATTGTCTTCCAATTACCCAAAGTTAGTTTTTCTGATTGTAACCAAAAGCATAACTAAAGGAGATGACCAAAACCGTAAAGACCACAGTGGTTGTGTGAGATGTAGTAGGTATCACTGGACTTGTGATTGAGAAACCCTGATTCTGCTTCTCGTTCTTCAATCCGCAGTTGTATGTGAGGTGGACCATTAGTGAGCCCCTTTATCTCTTTAGTCATCAGTTTCTTCATCTGTAAAATAATGACAAAGGAGAAGATCCGTCAACCCCTGATGTTCTTAGAAGGTGAGCGATCAGGGGCGTGACACTAGAAAGAGTGTTAAGAAAGTTAGAAGTGGGAGAAGTCACTGTGAGCTTAAATGGCCAAGAAAATGTTCCAAGTTCAAGCTTTTCTAGCACATACTTATATATTTTATTAGATGTTTATTCAAGGATCTTTTCTGGATATATACAGAAAATTTTGAAAAATAAAAAATAGAAAGAAACATTATTTAGAGATGACTTTTGCAGTGAACTATGTTAAGGAGGTAAAAGGAGAGACAACAGTTTATAGCAGTTGCCCTGGCAATGGCAGAACAGGCTGCATCCTTGGTTCTGATTATTAATCAACCAACTTGTTATGAAGAGCCTGTCACCATGAAGACATTATGTAATGGGCGAGACAAGGGATACACAATGCTCTCCTGCCCTTAAGAGATAAATACACGATGATAAATGCTGCAAGTCAAATTTCTCCCTCGCTGCCAATATGTATCTCTACCATGTATTCCCTGGTGCCAAACCAGAGGGACTGTGATTCCCTTTCTGCCTCCCCATATGTTTGATTCAAAGAAATAAACTAAACACATAGCTTTGTGTTTCCTGGCATAGCGTAGTGATTCAGGGCAGACATCTGGCATTTACAGAAAAGGATTCAATTCTTGACTTCACTAATTTATTAACTTTTGACTTTCTTCACCTACCAAAAAGAAATAACAATTGTATTTATTATCTAAGAGTGTTATGAAAAGCAAACAAATAATAAATATAAACAAATAATAAACAATGTGTGGTTGCCTGCTATTTGGTGAATGTTCAGTGAATGGTTTAATATTACAATTTTAGTGGATTGAGTGTGGGCCTGAACCAAAGAATCGCAGTTCGATTCCCAGTCAGGGCACATGCCTGGGTTGCAGCCCAGTTCCCAGCAGGGTAAGCATGAGAGGCAACCACACATTGATATTTCTCTCCCTCTCTCCTTCCCTTCCCCTCTAAAGATAAAATAAATAAAATCTAAAAAAAACTTCTTTAAAAAACTTACAATTTTACATTATATATACATTTTAAATCATTTTATGACTGATTAGGTAGCATAATCTGGGAGCATCATAAAACTAGAAATACACTCACCAGGGCCTGTGGGAAAATTGCAGGACAGGAAATCCTCCTCGAAAATTGGTTAATATGAGTCCTGTGAGGAGGCAAGAGGTAGTGGAGGATGAGAGGGAACTTTCTAATCCTGGAACTCATATATATTTTAGAATATCCCACCATCACTAGCAAGTATGAGCTGAAGGAAAGGAAAATTTACAACTAAGTCTATATAAATGGTTACCCAGGAAACCATGTCATGTAGCGTATGTGACAAATATCAGTTAAAAAATAAAAGTCTGGAGAGTGTTTTCCAAACCTGGAAGAAGAGCTACAGTATTGAGACATAGGACTTTTCTCATGTATGTAAAGGTAACACAAAAACATGAGAACTTTGCTTTATAAAAAATATAAATGTCTACAAAGTTGTGAAACTTATTGATGTGACATTAATAAAGCCACCCCCCTTTTTTTTTAATTTGGCTGTTTTCTAAGGTAAATGAAGCCAAGCACTAGAAAGCTGTAAGAAGACTAGTCATGATCTCTAGCCCTCTCCACCCTCTCCTCTCTCTCTCTCTCTCTCTGTCTCTCTCTCTCTTCTCTGTTTTGCCTTCTGCTTTAACTGCACATCTATTAATTTTTTATTATTGTCATATAGACTGGCTTTCTCTACTTTTTATGTATAAAGCAGCTCCTCCCCACCTCCATCTATCAGGTTTGTATAACTTAAGTCTAAGCAATTAGAATCTCTCTCAGTTCTAAGAAAGTCTGACTAGTTTGGCTGAGGGCAGTTATCTGTCCCTTGTTAGCTAAGGCCAGAAAGCAGGGTCTGTAGGATAGCCACAGTTGCTCTGTTTCATTTCCCTGAGACATAAGAATAGTGGGTGTTTGGATCAGTATAGTCTCTGAGGGAAGGGTGTCATTTGGACCTGGCAGGCATGGCAAATGATGCTTGCTTGTTGTAACTTAAGTAGAATAATCACATTGTTAATCATGTCAGGATATCAGAGAGACATTCAGCAAATCACCAAATGCCAACAGTTTCTGACACATAAGAATTCTAAATTTATCTCTGAAGATTAAGGACACTGTTGGAGTAAATCAGAGTACTTTACAACCAAAACAGCAATAAGCATTGGAGAGAAAAAAGGATACTTACATTTATGAAAAGATACAAATTCTTCACTATCTCTTGCCTACTTTACCTTTATCAGTGTGGTGAGAGTGAGCCTTTTGCTGATCAACAACACCTTAAAGTAGAAAATGACATATTTAATGTAAATTTTGTGCCTATCTTATAGCTTCTAGCCAGTGAAAGTTGAATGCTGCTGACTCACTCAAAAATTTAGTTGGAAGGTCTCCCTTGGGGATATAAGTAAAGAAAATTTCCTTCAGGAAACTGGGTTAAATTTAACGATATATTTATTTTTCATTAGCCCACAAAATCATAGCAAAAAAGTAAAACCTTAATTTTGGAATAATGCTCATTCCTTTTTTAAAAAATGTATTTTGAGGAAGACGGAGGTGTGGTAGGAGGGAGCAGACTCCACTTCCCCCTACACTTGGGAGAAAAACCTGGCCAGTCTATGGTGGAACAGAGCAATCAACCAGCGGAAATACAGCATATTTGAAAATAGGAAATCAAAGGTTGTTGCAGACATTGAAGAACCAGATGGTAAGGAGAGTACTTCAGAACCATTAAAAGCCCAGAGATGAGCACAGAGACCAGGCTCAGCTGAGGCTGCCGGCCGGCGCTTGCTAGGCCCAGCGCGTGCTAGGCCCACCATAGGACTGGCCATAGGACTCTAGGGAGGAAGCCAAGTCTGCACACAACAGCAGACCAAATGGCTGGGGGAATGAAGGCGCCCATGCGCGAACGGAGACAATTGTGCGACTGGAGACAATTGCACGACCAGAGACCTGTAGCCCACGCAGGGAACCTGGGGAATGCGAGCATTCCGTGGGAGAATCAGAGCCCATGCACATGAACCCAGGGAGTGCGCACGATCCATGGGAAACCCAGAGCTCACTCCCATGAAATTAGGGTGAGTGCATGGCGTAGGAGACGCAAGCTCACACCCATAAACTCCGGAAAGTTCAAGCTCCCCAGGAGGCTCAGAACATAGGCCCAAGCCCCTGTGCAGAGAGATGCCAGGCTACACCTGGGAAGAGTGGCCTAAAGATAACGGAGTGCTGAACAAGGAGAAAAGCAATACCATCACCCCTCTGCCTTTGCAGCCAGCAAGACCAGAAAAACCGGCTTGGCAAGTGGGAAAACATCAAGAGTATTTTTTGTTTGTTTGTTTGTTTGTTTTGCTTTGTTTTGTTTTGTCTGTTTTTTTAAATAATTTATTTTTTTTACTATTTTTATCTTTTTACCCCTCAATTCTTTTTGCTTCTCTTTACCTCTTTCAATATTCCTGCTTCCTTTCTTTCCAATTTTATCTCTTCTTCCTTCCTCTTTTTTTTTCTTCTTTTTTCATTTTTTTCTTCCTCTCTTCTCTTTTTAAATACCCACAAGTGAGACAAAAACAACAACAAAGAAAAACAAAATCTGGAACTGTGAAACAGCAGAGTTGGTCCCAAGGAGGGAGCATTCCAACAGTTGAGACAGTGGAGGCTTGATCACCAGGATACATGAAGGAGATGCACCACTGAATCTCACAGGTATTCTAGCACAGAAGTTCACATCATAAACCCAGGGAGCCAGAACAGATAAATTTAAGAACATGAGGCTAACAAGAAGAGCCTCAAAAACAATGGGAAGACAAATAAATAATCCCTATATGAAAAGAAAGGAGGAAGCTCCAGAAAGAATGCTAAATGAAACAGAGGCAACTCAACTCTCAGATTTTGAGTTCAAAACAATGGTTGTCAGGAAGCTCCATGAGTTATCAATGAGCTACCAGAAACTACAGGGACACTACGATGAACTCACTGCAAACTATATCAACATGAAAAAGGAAATAGAAACTATTAACAAGGGCCAAGAGGAAAGGAAGAACAAAATTTCTGAACTGAAGAATACAGTGGAAGGAAAAAAGGTAGAATCAGTGAAGCAAAAGATCGGATCAGCAAGTTGAAGGACCAAGTAGAAAAATATACCCAGACAGAGCAGGAAAAGGAAAAGAGAGGCTCAGAAAGAATGAAGAGGGATTAAGAGAAATTAAAGACAATAAGAAACATAATAATATCCATATAATAGGGATACAAGAAGAAGAAGAAGAGCAAGGGATAGAAAACCTATTTAAAAAGTAATGATGGAAAACTTCCCTACCTTGATGACAGAAAAAGTCCCGCAAATACGGGAAATACAGAGAGTCCCAATCAAGAGGAACCCAAAGAGGCCCACTTCAAGACACATCATAATTAAAATGACAAAATTCCAAGACAAAGAGAGAATCTTAAAGGAAGCAAGGGAGAAACAGGAAGTAACATACAAAGGAGCCCCAATAAGGTTAGCAGCTGACTTCTCAATGGAAATGCTCCAAGCCAGAAGAGAATGCCAAGAAATATTCCAAGAAATGAGAACCAGAGGCCTGCAACCAAGACTACTTTACACAGCAAGGCTTTCAATCAAGATAGAAGGCCAAATAAGGAGCTTCCCAGACAAAAGAAGTCTCAAAGAATACACCTCTACCAAACCAGTTCTTCAAGAGATGCTAAAGGGACTGCTTTAAGGAAAGGAAGGAAGAGAGAGAGAGAGAGAGAGAGAGAGAGAGAGAGAGAGAGGAAACAGGTACGAAAATGGCAATAAGTACCTATCAATAATAACCTCAAACATAAATGGATTAAATACGCCAATCAAAAGGCATAGTATAACTGAATGGATAAGAAAGCATGACCCACACATATGCTGCCTACAAGAGACCCATCTCAGGACAAAAGACCTACACAGACTCAAAGTGAAGGGCTGGAAACAAATTTTCCAAACAAATGGACAGGGAAAAAAAGCCGGGGTAGCAATACTCATATCAGACAAAATAGACTTCAAAAGAAGAGCCATAAAGAGAGACCCAGAATGTCACTTCATAATACTCAAGGGAAGAATCCACCAAGTAGACATAAACATTGTAAATATATATGCACCCAACATAGAGCACCTAAATACATAAAGAAAATCTTAGAGGACTTCAAGAAAGATATTGACAGCAATGCAATTATAGGGGATTTTAACACCCCACTGTCAAAAATGGACAGATCTTCCAAACAAAAAGTCAACAAAGATATTGTGGCATTGAACAACACTATAGATGAAATGGACTGAACTGATATATATATATAGAGAGAGAGAGCCTTTCATCCCAAAGAAAATAAATGCACATTCTTTTCAAATGCACATGGAATATTTTCAAAGATAGATCACATGATATGACACAAACAAGCCTCAACAAATTCAAGAAAATTAAAATCATACCAAGCATTTTCTCCAACCACAGGGGACTGAAACTAGAAACCAACACGAAGGGGAAAAACACAAAGCCCTCAAAATCATGGAGATTGAATAGCATGTTATTAAACAATGAATGGGTCAAGAATGAAATTAGGGAAGAAATCAAAAAGTTTTTGGAAACAAATGAAAATGATAGCATAACACCCCAAAACTTATGGGACAAAGGAAAGGCAGTCCTCAGAGGGAGATTCATAGCAATATAGGCTTACCTGAAAAAGATAGAAATGTTGAAAGCAAACAACTTAACCCTACACCTACAAGAACTTGAGGAACAATAACAAAGACAGCCCAGAGCAAGTAGAAGGAAGGGAATAACCAAGATCAGAGCAGAATTAAATGACGTAGAGACTGAAAGCACAATTCTAAGGATCAATGAATCCAGTAGCTGGTTCTTTGGAAAGATAAACAAAATTGACAAGCCTTTAAGCAGGCTCATCAAGAAAAAAACAGAGAAGACCCAAATAAACATAATCAGAAATGAAAGAGGAGAGATTATAACTGACACCACAGAAATACAAAGGATTGTAAGAAACTGCTATGAAAAACTGTACGCTGAGAAATTTGAAAACCTAGGTGAAATGGACAAGTTTCTAGAAAGATATAATCTTCCAAAACTCAATGAAGAAGCAGAAAGCCTCCACAGACCAATAACAGCAGATGAAATTGAAGCAGTAATCAAAAAACTCCCAACACACAAAAGCCCTGGACTAGATGATTTCACAGGAGAATTCTACAAAGTATTTAAAGAAGAGCTAACCCCTAACCTTCACAAACTATTCCAAAAAATCCAAAATGATGGAAGACTCCCAAACTCTTTTTTATGAAGCCAGCATCATCCTAATCCCAAAACCAGATAAAGACACAACAAAGAAAGAAAACTTCAAGCCAATATTGCTGATGAACATAGACGCTAAAATCCTCAACAAATATTGGCAAACTGCATCCAACAATACATTAAAAAGATCATACATCATGACCAAGTGGGATTCATCCCAGGGATGCCAGGATGGTTCAAGATGCATAAATCAGTAAATGTAATACATCACATAAACAAAAGCAAAGACAAAAATCCCATGATCATATCAATAGATGCAGAAAAAGCATTTGATAAGGTACAGCACCCATTTCTGATAAAAACACTCAGTAAAGTGGGAATAAAGGGAGCATTCCTCAACATAATAAAGGCAATATATGAGACCTAGAGCCAACATCATACTCAAAGGGGAAATCCTAAAATCTTTTCTACTAAGATCAGGAACAAGACAAGGATGTCTACTTTCACCACTTCTATTTAATATAGTACTAGAAGTCTTAGCCACAGTGGTTAGAGAAGAAAAGGGAATAAAAGGCATCCAAATTGGAAAGGAGGAAACAAAACTATCATTGTTTGCAGATGACATAATAGTGTACAAAGAAAATCCTATAGACTCGGCCAAAAAGCTGCTTGACCTAATAAATATATTTGGCCAAGCAGCAGGATACAATGTCAATATCCAGAAATCAAAGGCATTTTTGTATACCAACAATAAAATAGCAGAAGCAGAAATCAAGAAAAAAATCCCATTCGATATAGCAAAAAGAAAAATAAAATACCTAGGAATAAACCTAACCAAGGAGGTAAAAGACCTGTATGCAGAAAACTACACAATGCTGAAGAAAGGAATCAAGGAAGACAGAAACAAATGGAAACATATACCGTGTTTGTGGATCGGAAGAATTAACATCATCAAAATGTCCATACTACCCAAAGCAATTTACAGATTCAATGCAATACCTATTAAAGTACCAATGGCACACTTCACAGACATAGAACAAACACTTCAAAAATTTATATGGAACCATAAACGGCCATGAATAGCTGCAGCAATTTTGAGAAAGAACAGCAAAGTAGGAGAGATCACAATACCTGTCACCAAACTGTATTACAAGGCCACTGTAATCAAAACAGCCTGGCACAGGCATAAAAACAGGCACATGGACCAGTGGAATAGAATAGAAAGCCCAGAAATAAACCCAAGTCTCTACAGTCAATTAATATTTGACAAAGGGGGCAATAACATAAAATAGAGTAAAGATAGCCTCTTCAACAAATGGTGTTGGGAGAACTGGACAGCTACATGCAAAAAAATGAAACTTGATCGCCAACTTACACCATACACAAAAATAAATTCAAGGTGGATAAAAGATTTAAATATAAGCCATGACACTATTAAAGTCGTAGCGGAGAACACAGGCAGGAAAATCTCAGATATTTCATGCAGCAAAATTTTTACTGATATGTCCCCTAAAGCAGGGGACATAAAGGAAAGAATAAACAAATGGGATCTCATCAAAATAAGAATCTTCAGCACGGCTAAAGAAAACAGTATGAAAATAAAAAGAGAACCAACTGTATGGGAAAACATATTTGCCAATGATACCTCAGACAATGGTTTAATCTCCAAAATATATAAAGAACTTACATGACTCCACTCTAAGAAGACAAGCAACCCAATTAAAAATGGGCAAAAGACTTGAACAGACACTTCTTCAAGGAGGACATACAGAGGATCCAGAGACACATGAAAAGATGCTCAATATCGCTAGCTATCAGAGAGATGCAAATTAAAACCACAATGAGATACCACTTCACACCAGTCAGAATGGCCATCATAAACAAAGCAACAAACAAGTGTTGGAGAGGTTGTGGAGAAAAGGGGACCCTAGTGCACTGTTGGTGGGACTGCAGA